>DF245178.1:0-20051 GCA_000507305.1 Breviolum minutum Mf 1.05b.01 | reverse complement strand
TTCCACCGAAGCAACCTACACTGCACCAATGATCATGGATTCTTCGTTGCCTCCATTACTTGGCAACAAGACGCTTCGGAAGACCAAGGCTATCATTGACTGCGGTGATGGAAAGATGGTGTTGCCGGGCCCTGGTGGTGTTGAAGTCAAACTTTCTCCTGGATCACGTGTTTTCGATTTGGAGCTGACTGATTCGGGACACTATGTTTTGCCGATATGGCCAAGATCCAAGGAGAAGGACAACAAGCATGATGATGAAGGAAGAGTTGATTTTGCAATGGATTGCAGAGTTCGCAAGTCTTCGCCAGCACGCTCCAGTGCTGCGAAGAAATCTTCCTGAGTCGTTGATCTAGACAGCAGTGGTGATGTGGGAACTGGTCCCACTGTTGCAGATAGATCATACAACAGTTCTCAAATGGATGGACAAAAGTTTGAGTCATTGATGAAGCCCAACGTTCGCAGGGCTGATAGGTTGGCTTGGATCATGTCCGATAAAGGTGGTCTTCGTCAACAACTTCTACAAGATCTCCGATTTCGGACAGTGCATTTCCATCATGACTTGCACAGCAGAGCTCAAGCCCAACGCATGTTGAATGAGTTGTGTTTGCAATCTCCCGATCTACTTTGGGTGCGATTGGCAGGACCTTGTGCCGGTTCAGGCAACAAGACGGATGCATTGAGATCTGAACATTTGTGTCGACTCATCAATCAACAATCGCATGATGGTCGTTTGGTTGTTGTTGAAGCTAATGAACGAAGTCAAGTTTGGAATTTGCAAGCCATTCGTGAATGCATGTCGGGTATGCAGCTTACATTGCATCAGATGTGCAACTATGAGACTTTGAAACGTGCAGATGACATACCGTGTTGTTCCAGACTGAAGATACTTACAAATTTTCCCATCGATGACAAAGGTGCTTGTTCGTGTGGAAACACTGCAACACACATGCACCAAAACGAGTTGGGAAAACGTCAACATGCTCGATTTACTTCAGCGATGAGACAAATGATGAATGAACTGTTGACGGTTGGATTTTCAGACGTTGCAATCTTGGGGACGCAGCCTGGTGACAGGCAACCTGAGTTTGATATACAAGAAGATGGCAACAATAAGTCTAAGCACGTTCGGTTTTCAAGCTTGCATTCCAATGAACAGTCGACTTCAATTGCACATGCAGCTACATCAGCAGTGAGTGCCGGAACTCAATTGACGCCGAAGATGCAAATCAATTTGATCAAAGCAACGGAAGAGGTCAAACATGACTATTGGTTATCAGGTGGACCGAATGCAATCATACGAGTACACACTGCACCTCGTATTGAACTTTGTAATCCGCAGTCCATCGATTGTCCATTTGCTTTGGATCAATTGTCAGGAAAACGACAGACGCATCTTCATTTGATTTCTGGTGCTGATGACACAATGAACAACAACAATCAGATGATCTGTGATGATTGGCGCAGTGATGTTCAGAGCAGTCCTAACAACAAATGGACTGGAATCACGGTCTTTGAGGTAGTTTGCCACGATGATCGTCCATATCAAGGTGCATATCCCACTACTGGTGCCTTGAGACAAAAGCAGAAGAAGTTGGACGGACATGTGGTGAAACCCAAGTGGAAGCATGTTGAACAACATTGTGACGACTGTGGTGATGACTTATCAAGCATCCAAACCACATACTACCATGATGACCTTCTCAACCACAAGAATTTCAATCTCAACTACAATGATGACATTATTTCTTACGACAGTGAAGGGTGTACGGTGGTCGATGAACAGCTTGCTGATGTATTTTCCCAGCGGGTTAGTTCAATGTTTGTTGATCATCGTGCATTCTTGTATGGAAGTGATGCCGAAACAATTCCTAATTATTGGTCTCAGTTTGGATGCATGAGCATGGAAGCAGCGTATCATTCGAGAAGTCAATATTCGAATGAAGACTGCATTGATGTGATTGAGTTGTTTGGTGGCGACGGTCTTACTATGTTTCTGGCTGCAAAACATCATGGACTTCGAACGGGAGTCAATTTTGAGTTGATGGTTGGAATCGACCTTAGCAATCGAGCTGATGTGTATTATCTCTTTGAATATCTTCGTCGAAACAGACCTTTTGTTGCAGTCATGGCTCCACCATGCCGTGGATATTCCAAATGGGGTCACTTGAATCGAAAGATCAATCCGCAAGCTTGGAAGGAAAGTCGAGAACTTAGTGTTCCGTTGGCCAGGCTAAGTGGTGATGTGGCGTTGGAACAAGTCAACAACGGCAGACACTATTTGGTGGAGCAACCTCAGGGCAGTGGTTTGTTTCAAGAAGAGTGCTGGGTCAAGTTGCGTGACCGATCGTATCAAACATTGATTGATCAGTGTATGGTTGGACTTCAGATGTCAAAAGAGCCATTTTGGCCAGTGAAGAAACCGACGGAATTTTGGCATTCAGATCCTGCGTTGGGATCACACTTGCAAGGACTCAGATGCGATGGAAGTCATCCGCATGCTCACATTGGAAGTTGGAACGAAAATGGACATCCTACAGTGAAAAGTTCTGATATGCAGGTGTGGCCCTATGAGTTGTGTGCTCGAATTGCAGCAGGAATTGAAGAGTGCATCATTCAAAACGAACAGAAGAAGTTGAAACAACATAGCTTTCCGACTGCTATTGACAGAGAACGTTCAACTTGTCCTGGCTGTCGCAATCATTTGCGAAAAGATGATCCGAAACATGATAGAGGTCCGAGTTGTCTTTATCGTGATGTTAAACCTTATGTTTGGGAATGTCCTGCATGTAAGATTGGCAGGCATCGAGCTCATCCCACTCATACTTTGGATCATACTTGCAGATGGGCAGTTGCACGTGAAGTTGGTGAAGGAGCAAGTCGAGAAAGAACGGCCAAACACCCCAGGGACGGACGTGTTCCTGCAAGTGTTGAACCAACTGCGGCACTGCGGTTGGAAGGTCGTGACGATGGTGTTCCTGGAGCAAATGAGCCAACTCCTAAGTCAATTGCATCGGTTTCTAAGAGGAAAAGTGCAGCAACAAGTTCTGGAAAACGAAGGGCCGAAGTTGCAGTCCAAGTTGATGCTCCTGTGAGACCTTCAGACGCCAAAAGCAAGGTTGATGAAGCTGAAGACGTTGAAGAGCCCAGTTGGTCTAAACATGATCTGGGTTTCGCACTTCAGCAATTGAGATCCTTGCGTGAAGGGATCGTTCGGAGAACATTGAGGAAGTTGCACATTCGTTGGTACCATGCTTCTTCAAAGAGAATGATGACTTTGTTGGAGGCAGCTGGTGTGAAGAGTGACGTCATACAGTTGGTGCCACAAATAGTTGATACTTGTGTGGTATGCAGAAATTGGCAACGACCTGGGCCGAGATCTGTAGCTTCAACTCGTGTTCCGGACGTTTTCAACAAAGAGGTTCAAATTGATCTGGTGTTTTACAAGACTCGAATCATCTTACATTGTGTTGACGCTTGCACAAGATGGACTGCGACGCAATTCATTGGTAACCGTGAGGCCTCTTCAATTTTAGATGGTTTCAGTCAGTGTTGGCTTGGAATTTTTGGGCCGCCGAGCATGGTTTTGACGGACCAAGAAGGTAGTCTGAATGTTGATGAAGTTGCAGCATGGTTTGAAAACAGAGGCACTAAACTGTGTTTCAGGGCTCGGGAACAACACTGTAGTTTGGTGGAACGTCACAATGAGATTCTTCGTAGACAACTTCACTTGATACAAGATGAAGCTCTGGAATCAGGTGTTGACCTTTCATTGGGCATCGCATTGAGGGAAGCGACATTCGCAAAGAACGCTCTCTTTCTTGTGGGGAACACCACTCCGTATGAGGCGGTGTTTGGACGTACTCCTCCATTGATGGCAGTTGTTGGAGAAGAATCAGGACAACCAAATACAGATCGTGAAGCCAACAAAGTGAGACAGATTGCAATCAACAGCATGATACAAGCAACAGCTGAGCAGAAAACGCGATTGGCCGAATCAACAAAGACGAGAAGAGCGGGAGAATTACTTCAGCTCAACGTTGGTGATATGGTAGATTTCCATCGCAAACCCTTGAACAAGGATCAATCAGGTTGGCATGGACCTGCCGAAGTGGCCAATTTGCTTAGCTTGAGTGATGGTGTTGTGCATGTTAAGTGGCAAGGACGCATCATTCCGATACGTGTTGGTGATGTTAGACGTGCAATGGTTTTCAGTGTCTTCATGTCACGGCCAAGTGGACCAGTCAGGGTCCTTAAGGAATCGGTTGAACATCAAACTGGTGTAGCCCTACGAGTTGGCTGGTTCAAGCAGGGTTCGAATTGGGTGCCTTGCAGTGCTAATCAGTCACATTCTGAAACGCTGGTGGCCGGGCTGTATGTTGCAGCCGTGTGTCTTCAACTTGAAGGAGTGACGGGCTTTAGATTCGGAACTGATGTCAACATTCTTTCAGCAGTGGCAGGTGATGATACATTGTTGTTGTGGTGGTTGAAACATGAGATTGGGGAGTGGTATCACAGTTTTACTCCTGGAACAAAACAGATTGTTTTGTCAAAACATTGTGGAGCTGGTCAACGCGACATTTCTTTTGTGCAGTTTTTCATTGATGATCATGAAGCTGTCAAAGGTCTTCGGAAGATAGTTGACGATGTGGCTCATCTGGGAGGAAACTATGAACCATCGATGCCCAATCTTCACAGGTGGACTGACGCAAGAGTCAGGTCACAACGTGCAGTGTGTGATGGTGTTGTTGATCCGGACATGGATCAAATCGATGCAACAGCGACGGCAGAACATGGTGCAGACGTTGTTGCAGATGATCATGAATCAATCGATGTGAAATCTCCCAAGAATGAAGAAGTGCCGACTTCTGCATTTGCGACCGTGGAAGATCATGAGATATCTGGCTATGATTTTTCTTACGAAGGTTTGATTCACAGTGTGGAGTTTTGTGGTTCAGCTTTCGTATCAATTCCGCCAGCATCAAGTCTATTGATGGGAGAGTTGCCGGAAGTTATCAATGAAGATGTGATCAATGACGATTTGCCTCAACTGGAATTTACCAATGCTTTCTCTGTCTATGTGGTGTTACCTGACAAACGTTCAGGTGTTCGATGTCTGGATGAGCACAGTATGGTGTTTAGCTACGAAGTTGGAAAAGCACCTTTTGCAGCCATCGAACGGGTTCACAATATCATCACGAGGCAAGAGGCTTTGGAAAATCTGGAAGCTTGCAAAGAAAGTATGCTTGAGGAAATTGGTCGTTGGATAAAGCATAAGGCATGGAAACGGGGACCACGTTCTGAGGCTCAAAACGTTTTGTCTTCAAGATGGGGTTCTCAAGTGGAAAGACATTGGTCAAGGAACGGAAAAGAAGAGACGCATTAAAGCCAGACTTGTAGCACAAGGATTCCGTGATAGACAAGAAGTTGAAAACTACGCTGGAACAACTTCACGCTGGGCACAACGTGTTTTGATCATAGTGGCAGTTCAACAAGGATGGGATCTTTGGAGTGCTGATATATCTGAAGCGTTTCTTCGGGGGCTGACTTTTGAAGAGCTGCATAAGGATGGAGTGAATGAGCTTAGACGTGTTGAGCTTGAACTTCCTCCTGGTGGTGAACAATTGTTACGTCTTGTTCCTGGCTATGGTGATTTCAATCCACTCACAGAGGTGCTTGTTATGTTGAAGCCAGGCTTTGGCTTGAAGGATGCCCCAAGGTTGTGGTTGCTTGCATTGCGACGAGTTCTGAATGCGATTGGAGCTCGACCTACTTGCATTGATCCGCAACTTTTCTGTATGCACGATGCAGAAGGACGCTTGGTTTTGCTGATGAGCATTCATGTGGACGACATCAAGATATGCGGACAACCGAAGTTGATGCAGCTGGTGACTCAGAAATTGGAAGAGAGTTTCGATTCATTGAAGCTTGAGAAGAACAATTTCATTCACTTGGGTCTGCAGCATGTCACAAATGATGACGGGTCAATATCGATCAGTCAAGAACACTACATTTCTGAGTTGCGAACGATTCCCGATGAGATGCTGAAAGTCAAGAACAAGGATGAAGCACTTGATGACGAATATCAAGGCTATTATCGAAGTCTGTTGGGTGGGCTTGCTTGGGTTTCTCAAACACGCATGGATGCAGCAGTGTTTATTGGAGCTTTGCAAAGACGTCTTCACAAACCTACGGTGGGCGATGTGCTTAATCTGAACAGAGTTGTGAATTACGTCAAAAGCAAGCCGATGAGGATGACCTTCAGACGACTTGATCAGCCGTGGAAAATCGTAGCAATATCGGATTCTGGTTTCAAAGGCGAAGATCAAGATCATTTGGCGGTTCGATCGGGCATCATATGTTTGGTCAACAAGAGTTTTCCAGCCGTTGGACGAAATCAGCTGCAGATAGTGGAATTCGTATCTCGCAAACAATCACGTGTTTGTCGTTCAACGTTTTCTGCAGAGTTGCTGAGTTGTCTGGACTTGTGTGGTCTAGCTTTGAATATCTCAATGGCGATGACGGAGATTCTTCTTGGGCCGAAGAGCGCGACCGAACTTACCAGTGGCTTGAACGATGGGAAGTTAGCACTTGAAACTGAGGTGGTGATTGATGCGGCGTCGGTGTATGACTCTATAGCTGCAGCCGACGTGAAATGTCCGAGTGATGTGTCGATGCATATTCACATCGTGAAAATGAAGGAACTTTTGTGCAACAAGCAGATTAGTCGATTGAGATGGGTCGATACGAGATGCATGTTGGCCGATGGGTTGAACAAAGGATGCATTGAACGTGATGCATTGCAGAGGGCGATGACTGAAGGGATCTGGTTGATAGAGCATGAAATGAAGGAACATGAAGAGAAAGAACTTGACGTTACTTTGAGAACTTTGGCGAACGATGCCACTTGAATGGTGGGACGCAACCTGCAACAAGATGTTGTGGACAGGCAACCTGAGTTTTGAGGTAACTGCATAGCATTTCGGTATCTTCAGATGTTCTTCAACCGTGGTTCACTTGACAGGTAATCGCCATATGCCGACTTTCAGTCTCGAGACCTTAGTTTCTGTTTTTTTCACTTGATGCCCCTCGTATAGTTTCACTTTTGCATGGCAGTTGGATCTTACTGTGGTCAGACATTGACCCGAACGGTTTGATCGGCTGGAGGATGGCACGCCGAGTGACTGAAAAGGGAATCCAAGCTGAGAGATGGCATATACATCTAGGTTTCATCAATGGTCTTCGTGGAGATGAGTTGTTTAGATATGCAAGGAATGCTGCTAGACAGCCAGATTCTGACTCAATCATCCTGTCATCAACTATCAGATCATTCACTATCATTCACTATCATCAACTATGGTAGTCATGATGGCTGAAGCCTCAAAATATGTCCGGACGCCGATCCAGAGAATGAAACCATGAAACATTATGAAATTCATGAAACCATGCTTGACGCGCAGATTTGACTCGCAGCATCATGAGCTCAATACTTGTGTTTAGCGTCGGTGTCCAAGTGTAGTGTTACTAACATCAGTTTGAACGATTTTCGTTGGTGGGTGTTTTGATTTCTTGATTGGTTTTGTGCTTTACGTACCTACAGAAGTATGAGCATTTGTTTATCCATGTTTATCCCAATCCTGATGTAATATTGTGGGTAACGACAAGCGGAAATAGAAACAGCATGAACATTTTGTTCTCGGATGGATCCCAAAAAGTGATGTCTACTGTACACATCCGTATTGGTATAGAAAAAATATGAAAAAATAGCATTCTTCTGTCGCTCCATTGCATGAAGGCTCAATGAGATTCCTTAGACAGTAGATTCTACTGGCCACCGTGTGATTCGTTTCAGCAAGCTTTGGCGGTTAAATTGTTGCTGGTTTGCTGTGCCATTCCGCCGTGTGCAAAATGGCACAACCAAGTAAGAAGCAGCGGCTCAACACTGAACCCAGCTATGAGTGGGTGCAAGCAATTCCAGGTGCCTGACGTGAATTTGTCAGAAGAGTGCAAAAGCTAGAATAAACATATCCTTTTGAAAACATCCACACCAACATGTTTCTTGGTTTAACGATTCTATACAATTTGCTATAGCTGCTGGTCCAATATTCAGCACAAAGACTTGCTAGTACAAAAACTCCTTGGCATCACGAAACCAATCAATCTTTTTTGCAATGTTGGCCAAGGGCCGAGCTATTATAGTGAATTTGGGAGAGTTACGTAATTTGATGGTGAAGAACTCAACCCGTCACGAGCATTTTTTTGACAAACAATGCTTAGGGTGCTTAAAAAGTTCGGAACCTGTGAATGGTACGTGACATGTGAAATCGATGATCATCGATGGATACTGTAGTAGAGCTTTCCGGTTTTACGGTTTTGATGAAATGCATTGCTTTCCTGGCTGGTTACACAATGGGCACATGTGTTCAGACGTATTTGTTTTTCACCGCTGGGAGATCATGTTTATGGAACTCTTAGTCGATGAAGCACCGAAGTAATCATGATGCAGATGGGTATGATTGTGAGGATGGATGATGCGTGATGCATTGTGATGAATGATGTTGATGTTGATGATGATGATGATGATGATGATGAAGACGAAGACGGTGATGAGCAGGAGGAGCAGAACTCGCAAAGGACATTTCTATGATTTGCTCCAGCCATCCCATGTATGACTAGTATCAGTCATTTACGATGGCTGTTCTGTTCCTCCTGCCGCCGTGAGAAAAGGTGACTTGAACATCACCACAGCAGTACTATATGAGAGCGATACTGGACCACGGCGAGGGTTGCTTGGAGTGAATGCTTGAGATGGCAACCACCATGGTTGCCGAAGAGAAATTGATTGCAGGATATTACAGGGAATATCATGTGCGTGAAAACCGGAAAGGGAAACAAAAAACTAAAACTCTGTAGACCATGCTGTAGTTGAAGACATGGATGTTCTGCGTCCTTTTGTATCTATATAGAATAGGATAACAGAATAGGTATATATATGCCTTGTGACATACGTGGGTGTTCAATACATTCCAGCAACAACAAATGAAGGTTTCACACAATTGAGGTGCACAGGACACGTTTTCACTGGAATTTTCTCTATGGCATAAGAGTTGGGAAAGATCCACCTAATGTGACGGAGAAAGGATGCGAAAGGTTCGAGAGTTGCGAAACGGAGTTCCTGGCAAACTTTATTTAGCCCAACCATTGTAAGAATTAATATATCCACTTTAGTTCATGTCATTTCATGTCCACCTTCGCATTCATTATTTAGATGTACACTCTCATACATAATGTACAAACAATTTGTATATGCATGTGTTGCTTTTACACATGAAGTTGCTGGTTTAAGACTTAGCGGCTAATTTTGGAGTTGGATTCCTGAGGGTTATCTATGATGCCTTCGAACCTGTAGACCATTATTGGGTGGAGGACGAGGACAGGGTCAATGAACCCGGCATTGGTGCAAGTCTTTGGATGAGGGGTTGTTTCCTTGGGAAGAGAAACAAAAAGTTTCGCCGGTTTTATAAGCATTTGGTATCTGCGGCCAAAGGTTTCACCCACTTTGGCCACTTTGTGGTTTGCGGTTGGTTAGCTGGTAGCCCAAGTGGAAGTCTTCCACACCAACACAACAGTCAACCAGTGGATGTTCATGGTGTTGTGCTTCATGTTTTTTGAGTATGAGTGTAGAAAAGTGGATATGATCGCTTACTGACAGGCCCACGGGATCAGATCTACCGTGGCTAGAGTGTGGTTCTGTAGGGACATGGTGATAATGCCCTATGTAATCTGGAAACTGTGTACACATGTATGTGATATGCACCCTTTGCTATGAATTCCTACAAGTACGCACTGGTACAGACAATCATTGTGCTATAACACTGTGCAAGATTGAACAATATACTTTGACATGTGCGCATCAAGTTCTTTCAACCACAAAAACATACTTTTGTACATCATATATATACATATATAATATGTATATATATATATTATATATATATACATGTGTCTTACCATAAACAAGGCTGTGAGTTTTTTTGGTTTCCAACCGAAAAAACACTCAAAATCAGGAGACCCGTGAGGTGGTACGCAACGATGCTGGGGATTGTCATGATTTCAATTCCGGGGACTTGAAAGTGGCGAAGGCAAAGGTGGACCTACCGGGCCCAACACCAGTGACCCGGTGAACCCTAGAGGGGGGGAAAGACCGGTGGTGTCACTACCAAATGGGTTTAGGGATGTTTAGGAAATGTATGTTTTTGTCTTATAAAGCAAGAGGTGATAGGAAACGAAAAAATGTCTAGAATGATTTTTGGTGATGTACAGACTGTGTATTGCGGTCTTTATATTTGTTTTGTTCTATTGTGATATTCTACACAACAGGAACATCATTGGAGCTATATTTTTGTTTGCTGAATCAGTTCCCTTACAAGAAACATGTGACCTTTTGTAATCTGTTTACATCCATTTGTGCAAATTGTAAAACCTCATCCAACCTCACTAGTAACAACCCATAAAGATAAAATAAGATAAACACTGCCATAACGATTCATTTCATAGGGATGGAACATTGCGGTATTGGATAGCCATGGGCTTCAATGGCTTTCCAATTGATGCTGTAGCTGAGGCTGCCTATAGGGTGCCGGAACACTATGACCCAAGGGAGCTGCCAAGGGCTGGTGTTTTGCTCATAGGCGACCAAAACTTCCTGCCGAAACACCCGGGTGATGCGGATGGTTCACGCTGGGTGATGCGGAAACTCTCCCAAAAAGTTTCACGATTCAGGTTGGTGAATTCTCATTGTCCAAGTGAAGGGCCACTTGTTTTCAAGTATCACAATACGTTTTTAACTAGAAGGAGCTACACCAATTCACTGTGGGTGCAGTTTAATCATAGCATGCTCATAATGAGCAACAATATGACCAAGATTGGGTGCCGAATGGTGGGTTTTACCAGTGTGTGTTTCGGAGGCAAAGTCCTACTTGTAGGAGGACTGTTTGAAAGAGGTTACAAGGGATGATGTTGTTGGACTTTGCATGGTACTAGGTGTGTTGCTTGTACAATGTAGATATTAGATGATGTTTTTTATATTTTTTTCCAAAACAACTTCCCATACCCTGCAAAGCAGTACTTGGGTTTTGTATACTTCATGATGTCGTCTCGTTGAATTTTTTGAAGTCAGCCAAGCTACCAGGCTCGGAGACACAAATCTCGAAGATCTTGCAACACTTTCAAGAGATCAATGCTGAGGAGTGGAATTTGGTTGAATCCTTTGGGCGGGGGAGATGTGTGATGCAGTTTGAACTATGTGATGAATGTGATGTGACTTGGGTAAAAATATTTGGGGGTCATCCTTTTGCTTGTAGGCCCAGCATCATTGACTAATTTAATAGTCCTGTTGCATCTCTGGCATAACATATCTGTAGCAGCAGCGACCTTGCCGATTTTGTTCAGCAGGTGCAGCAAGATAAGTATGTGGAATTTTTGCCACAAGGAAATTGAAGGAAGTTGAAATTGTATAACATTGTTTGGACAACCATTGCTATATTACATGTTTAAATCTACCAAGCAGTTCTTTGAGATTCGGTTCCCGATCTTCAACCACCAGGCCCCTCCGCCAGAACAGTGGTTTAGCAGCAGTACCAGAAGTACGATTCCTCAACAGCTCCTGGCCATACCTTGCTGTGACTCCGTAGATAAGCTGGCACAGTATGCTTCCGATGGGATAGATGAAGGTGGGGGAGAGGGCTCTCCAACCCAGAACCTTGTTTTGCTCTGAGGGCATGAGGATTGCCTATGAACATGTATAGGATGATGTACGTAGCCAAGAGACTTCTCTTGTTTAGAGACTTGTGTTTTGTAGCTCCATTTTTGCAAATACAAACAAGGTTGAGAATGCCGACCACTTACGGTGACGCAATAGGAACTAAGATGTGCTTTTTGGGATTGTGTTGTGATCATCATTGTGCAAGACATCCATGGTCTGAAGCACACACATAGCCTGCATAGAAAGACGTAAATGACGCCACAAGTCCATTAAAGACAACAGTTTTTGATGATTCCAGTTACTTCGAACGCCTTGCAAGAAGGTGTATCAGGAGAGCACTATGCGATGCCATTGTTGATCACATTGTTCATTCCACTTGTATGCCCTGGACATCCTGATACCTCAGAAGGTGTTTTAGGTATGTTGTTGGGGTCCACATCTTCTCAGGCGGTGTTTGGATGTCTAGGGATGATATGCATATACATTGCAACATATACAAATATATACATATAATGTCATTAATCATATAAATACTGTATCATTATAAATATAGCATTATATATTTGTATATATACACATATCATTAGCATCATTAGCTGGTATTGTGAAGATAATTGTTGTACACAATTTTTCGCACTTTATGAGCCCATATCCATCTTCCGTGACCAAGCCTATCCAAGAGACATTCACATTTTCACCTGCTCTTCGAACTCCATTCGTGACCAAGAAAGGCCTCAAAGAATTGGCACAAGAACTGCGTATGGATGTCCAAGTAGCGCTCCGCGTTGCACATTTGATGCTTGGCTTAAAGGGAATCAGTGTTTTCCAACCAAGGAGAAACGACAAAAATTGAAGAGTTGCAACAAACTTTGGTGGAAAAATGTGGAAGATATTTCATCAATATGTATATATATTTATATTTACAGATAGATATGATATACGCACAGTACTGTATATTCATACATGCACATCAAATATGTGGAGGAATCAGCGGCTTCACATCAGCTGCTTGTGGACCAATTCGCTGAACTGCGATTCGCTTTTTGGGGAGACTCACCCAAAAGATCTAGAATCTAGAAGTGTTCACTATGTTTCAACAGCGGGTGGCGTTTCTGTATCACCAATCATCCCAATGAATGGCTTCGCATCACCCTGAGGAAACAGGTAACCCAGAAATTGGGAGAGGAGATTTTGTCGCTGAAGGCCATAGATTTCGGAGAATGAAAGTTGGGTGTTTGGAGTCCAATGAATAGGTAGTTGATCATATAATTTGAAGGGTTTTGTAGATACCAGGTGATGTTTGACTTTAGTCATTACGAGTTTGAATGATCACCATCCAATTTGGTGACAACTTGTAGACTCTAGACAATTGTATACAGAATCCTTTTTGAGGATAGGATACCATGTTGAACCAATTTTCGTAGAGGGACTTTGGAACAAGGAAGACTTCTCAGAAGGCAAAAATACCTCGCTTCCAATGGTGGCTTTACTAGATGAATATTCAACCAATTCAACCATGTCCAGCTCCTCTTGTTTTTTTTGCGACAAACATCAGCTGGAAGATAAAACACATCTCTCTGGCGTGGTGGGATTCTACAGATAGCCCACACAAATCTATCTTCACAATGGACCCAAGGTTCTTCGAGTTTGATTCGAACAAAATCTCCATTACAGGAAGCTTTATGATGCTTTATGATTCACCACTATAAGACGAAACCATCCCAGTGAAATGATCGGGGTCTCAACTGCTTGACACTTTTCGGTGCTCAGCTTGTGCAGGATTACTCCTGCCTAGCTTCTGTTCACTTGCCTTGCTTAATGACTGTGGGACTCGGGAAGGAGGCATAAGTGACAGTGGCTGAATGATGAGATAACGAGTTAATACTCAAATTTGAGGATAATGGGGAAGAATCTGATTTATATGCATGCATACAGAACACTACATATCATGTATATATATATACATACTATATTGTATACTGCTTTTATTCCATCATCCAGGAATTGGTTTGAATGATAAAGCACACAAGTCTCACAAGTCTCTTCGTTGACGTTCCGGATGCTTCGCTGTGGATTTTCGGAAAAACTTCATGGTGCAGTTCTTGTTTATTTGACAAGACATAAGGAAAGTGTGCTCAACAAGAAATCAACAGATAAGATCTTCATGACATGAAGTGACACCTTTTCCCTCGCACCAAGGGAATTGACTTCCTAGATTTTGAAAATGAATAGATGGATTGGATTGACATGGGATTGACGGCATCCATCCCATTTTTTCGCTTCATTTTGAGGTTCATTTGCCCCTCTCTTGGACCAGCATCCCAGAATTGGAGCCTGAAGAAGCCAAACGCAGGTGCTGTACCCCCTCATCCAAGAGGAAACCAAAAAGGGCCAAATTGTGAGTGACTTTTGCTTTGTGGTACTAGGTTGGACATGTTTTGATAGATTGGCATGATTCGGTGCCATGGTTTCCCAGCTTTCGCTTTGGGACAGTTCATAAAAGACATTCCGGCGAATAAAGTTTGCGCACTAGCACTAGCAGAAATGAGTGTCCTCACGTGCGAGTCATTCTTTAATCCATTTGTATCAGAGGCTGGAAATGCTTAGAACCAGCAATGAAAATAGCAGCAAATGGTTTGCCGCCTGAAACAGATTTTCCTTTATGGAGGTGAGTCATTTGTCGATGGTCAACTTGCGGTTCATGTTGCTGGTTGCCTATCCTAATTTCGGAATCCCCCATTGAAACCTGCTTGTCAGTTTCAGATATGCCTAGGGGCTAGAATGGTACAGACAACTATCTAAACCATCAACTATACCAGTCTGAGCTACCATGAGTTTTCAACAACCACAGCTTTTGACTTTCCTCCCCGTTCAGGGACGCCTTGTGGAATCAAATTGATGTCTGCATCACAGCCTTTGGCGAGGCCCGGTTTGAGGGGGTGGACGACCTCACCCCGGATGTATCGAAAAGCACATATTTCAGATCCCGATGCTTCGGCTTGTCCTTAATATATCAATGATTATGTTAAATAATGATAACTATATATTATAAATATATAAGTATCATTTAATAATGATTGCAATAACAATACTCACTATCATCATAATCATCCTCGGGTCATGGTTCATCAAGGTTTGGTTTTGCGTTCATATCCATTTATAAGAAAAGAAAACTTGTGCATCTAAATTCATCCACATTGGCCATGCACAGGGCGACCCAGAACATTCATCATTGGATGCGGCCCGTGTGGTCTTAGGGGAACACTGCAACTTGGCATCGAAAACACATCGTGAAGGTGATTCATAAAAGCACATACGATATTACTGTATCAAAGGATTGACAAATGGTTCCCCAATAAAGATTCTAAGATGGAAGAATTGGAAGATGGTTTCTCTGAAATTGATTGAAAATATGAAGGAAGGAGTTTTGCCCCTGAAGACAAATGGAGGACAATGTAAGTCTTTGTTGGAGGATTCGTACAGTACACGAGTAGACTAAGGCCTGTACGCTACTCTTGCGACCCACCCGTGCAATACGCAGGAGTTATTTACCCACCAAACCTCCACGAACGTCATGAGAGCAGAGTTTCCGGACACGATGTGGAACCAATCCAAAAACCATGGAAATCCCGTTGTTTGATGGTCATCGGTTTCGGGGCACAGCGTGCTGCTTTGTGTCGAGGACTGCCATACTTAGCACTCTGAGTTTTTCACAGGGAAAGCAATTGGTAGGTGTGGCACATCCTTTTTTGCCAAGGATTGCACTTGTATGTCTCCATGTTTTTTAGAGAGCCCAGCTGGAACTCCATCAATTTTGATTCTGTTTCACCCCAACTGTTTCGTTGGTAGTACTGAAAGTGGGGCTTCCAGTAGAGCTGAGGTTGCCTGGAAATTACTGATGCGCTTTGGAAAAGCGAGGCATGAGTGACAAGTCGGAAGGGATTGATGAAACAGGTCAACAGTCAGCTCCCTTTCCGGGTACTTACAAGATGAGTGAAACATGTCGTTACTTGTAGATTCTTATATAATATATATACATACAGTAAGACACTATGATTTACATAGATCATCAATTGATATTACATTAGACATCTTATGTTTGGACATGTTTGGATTGTATCCATAGACTCTGTTTGGACATGTCGGATGCCCATGATGCATCATGGACAGGTGCAGTCGAGGATCCGTGGACACCTGAAAGTGAAGAGTCTTCCATTGAGTTTTAAGGAGTCTTCCAGTGGGACGCCGGGCTTCAGCTGGGTGGTGTGCAATGAACCTCTGAAGTCAATGGTCCCAAAATCAGAATAGCAACAACGCTTCGATTTTTTAGCAAGGAATTTGGTGTGTTCTATTTGCCGCTTGAATGGTTTCATGCTTTGATACGGACTTCTGATGACACCGATGTCTATGATGATCAAAAGGACACAAAATGTGTTCAACTTTGACTGAAATGAACGTGTTTGTGTGATTCAGTATGTGTGCTGACACCATGTCAGCCAAAACAATCCAAAAACACCTTAAAGATATATATATAAAGATGGGGCAATGTGTTTATTTTCCTTCTGGAAGTTTGTTTCTTTATCCCCTGTGGAACATGGTTTTCACCTCATCCTTTGCAAAAAAAGCTGACTCAACCACAGCCAAAAAGATCCGTGGATGTCTTGAGGACCCCATGGATACAGAGGTTTTCCCTTTGCTGTTGCCAAAAGATGCTGTTGTCCCTTGGACTCAGATAGCGATCATGTTGAGATGGTCGGGCAGATCCACAACACAAGAATGGCCTTTTTCTTTGCCTATCCAAAAAAGCTTGGCAAACTAAGCAAAAAAGGATTCGCAGAATGATGTTGCCTTGTCTCCGAATGGCACTTTTTGTAGATTTATAGATGTTTGTTCAATCCAAACCACCAATATTATAATTACCAGAGTGAAATTGCGTTCCTTTTCACGGCTTGTTGACTTGAACTTGGCAAGGCAAGTTGTATTTTTTCATGTTATTGATATAGTAAATCATTTGACCAAGAACCCCATTGTGCCATTATCATCCGTGACCGCTTGAGGTCACATGCATCAAAGGCGTTTTGTGTTTTACTGAGGTAGGGCCGGGCGTGGCTTTGGTTTCAAGATAATATCATAAAAAACTGAAACCTATGCTCCATGTGTGGTGCAGTATAGCATACATGTCTTTGTATACATACTTCTGTATTTTTTCCGGCTAAATGTAGGTCAATATTCCATACATGGAGATTTTGAGGTTGGAGTGAAGTGTATAAACATGTCCGACTTTCCAACAAACTCTTCAACTGGAAAGGCTACATTTTTGTTCTGTAGGTTCAGCTTCTTTGGGGCCATGACATGTATACTGCATGATATTGATGTCTTATTGAATTTTATGAAGTGCAGTACATGTCAGATCTTGGTTGAGATGTTTTTTGTTGTTTCTGTTTCCCCGCTGGAATGGGTGGATTGAAAATTGAGGTAAGTAAAGTTCCAGCGGAGAAGTTCTCGTGACAAAGACAATTACACTAATTGAGGAATGATGGACTTTACATTCCAACGACTCAAATCAATCCGATCAAAGTATTTAACAACCTGCAACGATCTCACAATCTCAGACTTGGTACTTAGCGAAAATGAGCTTCCAAGACGGAGCTTCCTTTCTCGGTGAAATGCTGTTGAACATCAGTTGATACGTCGCATTGTTTTACTTTATCTTTATATCTCAGGTGGTACAATAAGTATTTTAGCCATCAACAAATATAGGATACCCTCACCAATCCCGTTTGTTGAATTTGTTTGGAAGGCGCCGGACGCTTGGTACCTCACCCAAGATGCTCCAGTCACTTGTGAGCTGTTAAGCTTTGGTGGCTCCATGAGGAAACCAATTTTTGACTGCCAGATACAGATCATCAGCAAGCAGTTGCTTCCCTTAGTAAGGGATGTCATATCTGGCAAGAATTTTGAGTGTATATCATGTTAGTCTGAAGATCTGTTGGTTAAATGATGCCCCGCAGTCCCGTACGGTGCAATCATTACAAAACCTAGTAACAATGGGTTGTGCTTTGCATCATCTTAAGCCGCTCAAATTGAACATATGAAGCAACCAGAGGTTTAAGATGTAGGTCCAATAAACTATCGCTAGCGCATCATAGCTCCTAACCCAGGCTACTATTGGGCGATCAGGCTTACCTTACCATTGATTGAATTCACAAAAAAATGATTAGCAAGGAAAAAAGTGGACCATCACAGATCTTACTCCCTCTCTGAAACCAACAAAATCACCCCTGAAAATCAATGGGGTTGGAAGATGTTGATGTCCTTTTTTGGTGCCGAATGGCCTTGAAACCTTAGAGTTGCTCTTCAGCAACTCTCAGGCTAGCCAAACTGTTGGTCCACCGTGCCTTGGTCCCATCGAATTTACCTGCCGTTAAACAAATGGGGGAGGATTTTTTTTGGAGATGGTGTTTGGGGCTGACAGTTTCCACATTGTCAAGGTTATTAAAAAATATGATTGGTCAGAAGAGAATGCAAAAGTATCCAAAACGATTCAAGAGTAGTGTTTCTGGAGGGTTTTTGACCTCAAAAAGATGGAGTTTCGACTCAACGGAAGTGATCTTTCTTGCAGGGACCCATTTCCTTCAAATGGCAGGACACTTTTTTTTGCAGTTGGTTCTCTTTTGAAGTCTGCATAAGACCTTTGTGACTAGTGACTAGTAAGTCCAAAGTCATTTGATATTCGCCGGGGCTATTGAATTTGGAGGTGCAGCCCTCACTGACTCATTCATTTTGCTGCTTCAAACTTACCCTTTGCAAACTTGTCACACACATGGACAAGCATAGTGCAGGAGACATGTTCCGTGGGATGGTTGATCAGGGAATGTTGGATACATCCTGATACATGAAGATGTCAGGTGTAATTTGTAATTATAATGGTGGACATCATGTGATTGTCTAGCTCACAGAGACCGAGTTCCAATGGGCCTTCGATTTCATCTCTGCCCTGCACTGGTGCACAACAGGCAACATAAGACAGTGCGAGATTGGGAAGCACTACAGGACCCCAGCCAGGAATTGATGGGATATCGACATCGGGTGTTTGACATGGAACCTTGTCAAAAGACGATATACAGACAGTTGACATACAATCATATTATACAATCATTATTGATTGTTGGAGCTTCCCTTGTGAGGGTTCATATTGAACTCCAAGACTCTATGGTGCGTAGCCATGGTGTAAGGATTTCAGAAACGCTGTATGGCCAAAAGACTGTATCAGTATTAATAATATGCCGTAAGATACTGAAATACCAACACTGATTTCTCACTCTACTCCCTTTCCAGTGTACATCGAAACAAAACGTGTCCATCGACCGTGAAAAGCCATTGGTTTTTGTGTCACGAAGCACCATGCCTTGCTTGTACTTCGGTTGCGCTTGGTAGTTATGGAAGTTATAATTAAGTTACGGAACTTATAAGTTAAGTTATCTTAACCACTTTTTGAAGCAAGTTATAAGTTAGTTATAAGTCGGATAAGTTCATCATGGCTCAGAAACAGGTTTTTTTTGACCGGCNTACTTCGGTTGCGCTTGGTAGTTATGGAAGTTATAATTAAGTTACGGAACTTATAAGTTACGTTATCTTAACCACTTTTTGAAGCAAGTTATAAGTTAGTTATAAGTCGGATAAGTTCATCATGGCCCAGAAACAGGTTTTTTTTGACCGGCCAAGTTTTTAGCGTTTTTTGTGTTATTTTTCGGCCCCGACCCCAGGACGCGTTCTTTTTCCCTTCATTTTTAGCGAAGTAGCGTTATTGTGTCCACAGAGTCACGTCTGATCCAAGAAGGTTGCACGCAACGGATGTTGAAATCCTGATTGACCTCAAGTAGAGAAGTGCTATGGCACACAGCTTTCCATTTGGAAATACTGCGAGCCGTTGGTAGCAAGCTCTGCGCCTCGAGTGTTTCAACCCTTGTCCTGGCGTTTCACACTTGCGTGGATTTCTACCGCGCAGGATTTACCAAGAAGCAAGAATTAACCACGTACATATCGTACCGCTTGATGCTCCAGGCCGGTAGACAGCCACGCAGGCTGTGATGTTCTGAAAGTGCTTTGGAAAGCCTTGCTTTCTTTTGGGTGACCAAGCTGACGCGTGTGAAAACGTTCCACTTCCTCTGCTGCGTTCAGCTCTTGTTGCGCCAACTGCAGAAGGGCAGTCTTTGTGAATTGAGCTTTGTTCATGCCTATAACACTTGATTGCCATACAAAGTTTTATAAGCGCGGTGTTTGCGCTCGC
>DF245177.1:0-20058 GCA_000507305.1 Breviolum minutum Mf 1.05b.01 | reverse complement strand
AGTTATGAAGATAAAAAGAAACAGTATCTGAAACTATTGAACGAAGGCAAAATAAAACAACCCAAACCTGAAACACTGTCATACTACGAAATTGAAAAAGATGCTGAAGATGAATATGTTTTGAAAAAGTAAGTTTTATATAATTATTTCTACAGATAATTATATGATACTTTTGATAGATATTTAGGATAGAACCCCTTCCCTTCCCCATATATGTTCCCCCCTGCTCTTACGCATAGGAGTGTGTGCACATCAACAAACAGCAATTCACAAACGACACTGACATCATCGCCATCAACCATCAGAAGGTGCATTTGGCAAAAGGGTCGGTGAAAGCAAAGGGATTCAACCAGAGTTTGGAACATGTGCTTTTGCCAAGCAACTTGTAGAACTTGACATTTGACAGTTGCATTTTTGAAACTTATTTTTTCTAGAGCAATTTGACTATCAAGTTGTGTGGCGTAGATTTTTGTGATTCTACTTGCCATGGCCACTTTGGACTTCACACATGTCAAGACCATCACTTTTGTGGTGAATGACCACGATGTTAGGGTGATGGCTGTTTACCCAGGTGAGATTATGGTGTTGAGTTCCATTGGTGGAACATACCCCGGTCACGTTGACTTGACTGATGACATGGATTCACTTCGTGTTGTCCTTGACAAGATGCCAGTGAAGGATTTGACACTAGTCCTTAACAGGTTGGAACTAGGTGGTATCCCTAGGAATCCCAAAAAGTATGCATTGGTGAACGCCTTCGTGGATAACATTGACACCATCAAGGAGCAGGCCTTGAAAATGTCACGACTTTTGATGCAAGAACAGGTTGCACAGACACCTGCACCAGCACTTGTGCCTGTGCAAGTCACAAGCGGTGTTGCTAGCCAAGCCAAGGGCAGTGATGGTTCTGACGATGACTTTACGGACAAAGAGAAGGCTTTTTTGTGGCGACTTTTTGATGCATCAAAGAGACAGTCCCAGCCTGATTTACGCAAGGTGATGAATGAAGTGCAGGACTTGAATGAGTGTAGCATTAAAGTCCGTCGTGTGCTCATTTCCATTCAGAATGATTTGATGGACAAAAGAGATATGGAAAGGATGTTGGAGTTGTTTGCACCCTTTGCTGGTGTCAGCATTGCTGGAAAAACGCCAATAGACGACTTGACCTTGAACACTTTGAGTTCTGATGAGAAGTCCTTGGGTGTTGTGAAAGTTGACATCACGTCAGACACGCTTGGTGAGACCAAATGCTATGTCTTCAACTACACGGCAGAGCACAAATGGCAAGACATCTATGATGCTTTGGCTGTGAAAGGCTATGATGTGTCAGACAGCGGTGCATTGATGCTGAAGGGAAAAGATTCGGCTTCACGTGCGGTTTCTTATGAGTCCATCACTTCATGGGGCAGTCAAGACATTCACCTTGTGGTCATTGGTGGCGAAGCAGGTGGTGTGAAGAATTTTGGCATCAAGAAGGATGATAGCATCAAGAAATTGATTGGTGCTTCCCAGAACAATTTGGCAAAGCGCTTGGGCAAACGTGGAGAACCATCAGGGCTTCCGCCCTTGGAGGTTCAAAACTACATTCAGTCCGTGTTGAACAAGGTCAGTGCACTTGAGGCAAAATTTGATGCAAATGAGATTACTTTTGAAAGTCTTTTGCAGTCCCTAGAGGATAGCAAGTTGAAGCAGATTGTGGAGGTGATGAGTGTTAAGACTGGCTACACAGAAGACCGGCTGGTTGTTATCACGGAGATTGTGATGGATGACTTGAAGAATGCTGACAATGGCGTTATTGCATTGAAGAACATGAAGTTGGACGTCATCCACTTTTTCTTGAAGAAGTATGCCGAAACCTATGGCATCCAGCGTGGCAATTCGGCGCAGTATGGCAATGATGCATTCTTGCAGGAAATCAAGCAGATTTTGAGTTTTCGCGCTGGGATGCGCAGGATGATGACATCCGATGCATCTGAAAGTGCTGTGCCCAGCACCAATTTGTCGTGTGCCACCATGTGAGCACAGGTTGCAAGGAAATCACTAGTTGCAGTAAACCGCGAACACGGGACACAGTGAACTGCAAGCACGGAACACAGTAAACCGCGAGCACGGAACACAGTAAACTGCAAGCACCAGACACAGTGTTTTGTGAGCACCAAATACAGCAACCTGACGCATGTAGTGGAAATCCCTGTTTTTGCATTGTGGCAAATCAATAGCAGGTGAGGCATCCATGGCAAAACGCCACCACGATTTGCACTGTAGCACAGCCTTGAAAAAATGCAATCTTTTTGGCAGGATTTTTAAGCAAAGTTTTTGAGAAGTGTCTTTCAGTTTCATTCATGACGTTCTTTGTTGAGTCATTTTTGTCAACTGGATTTTTCAAAAGGCATTCACCTTTGACAGTTGCTTCACATAAACACATATCACGTGATAATAGAAGTTTTTTGGCACGAGATTTTTTTACCAATTCGCTCATCTTGATTTGTTTGCTACCATGGCCAACGAGTTCATTTCCAAGAACCTTGTGGATTCGGCACACATTGAGTTGAAGAAGGCGAACAACAAGATTGGAAGAAGGGTCGGCAGAATCTTTCGGAGACCTAGAAGAACTACAGCCTCTAGATCGTTTCAGGGCAATTTGAACAACCGCATCAGAAAGTTTGAGAACTTGACCAGCTCGATGGAGTTTGAACACTACCTGAATCGCTACAAGGTGGATTGCTGGTATGAATGAGATGATTTGAATTCATCAACCTTTTAGACTTGTCCAATAGAGACACTAGTCCAAAAACCGTTTTCCTCACCAACACGTCAGTGTGAGCAAAAAAATGCAGATTGACCGTGCAGAACTGCTTTTTGCTTTTTTGAGAAGATTAGCAAATGACACGGCAATTTCAAATTTCATTTTGTTCATTGTTCCACTGGCAGGTTGATGGCACTATATACACAACAAGCACGACGTGCACATTTCAGGCCAGCCATTTGGTGGTAAGATGGGAAAGGTGGAGTTGTTAGAATAATTTGGTTGATAATTTGTTTGATGATTTGGTTTGTTGTTTTGTTTTTTATTTGTTAATTGATTGTTGTGATTTTTGTTTGAATTTATGTTGATTGTTGGTTGTTTTGGTTTGTTATTTGTTGGTTAGTTGATTGAATTATTTGTTGAATTATTTTGTTTTGTTGAAGGGGGGGTTTCTAAAAAGATGGGATAGGCCCATCCTAACTCAGGGGCTGTCTCTGGACGGGGATAGGCACCCGCCCTCCGGGCTGCATGTTTTGTCATCACTGAAGCCGAAACCCAACAGCTTTTGAAAGACGTGCGTTTGACTTCCAGCAAGCGCCTTCACAGGAAAAGCACCAAAACCAAAGTAAAGCAAACGGCGCCAATTGTAAACTACCTTATGCTTTAAACTTTAAACTTGCCACCTTGAATGTCCTGCAAATCATAGACTACATTGCGACTATACGACATGCATGTTTTGCGTTAGCAATTTTTAAGTAGGGGCTCCTTGCAGCCCGAAACATGGTCATCCATTATGACTTCAAAAAGGGGCAAATCAGAACACATGTGGCTGGGCACCTCTAACCGCTGTAGTGCAGTATGTAAGGCCGAAGGTCGTATCTTATTGTCAAATGCCTTACTCCAATCCGGCGTCGACTAGGTCTTGTAATCCGCGGACAAGATAAATAGCCTCAGGAGGGCTGCGTCCTTTCCGAAAGCGAGGTCCTTGATTTGTTCATCAAGCCCTGCTATTTGCTTTAGTACGCGCGAAAAGTTTGCAACAGGTTTGGAGTAAACTGATCGGTCGGCAATTGGCAATTGGCCGGATCTGTGGCAGACAACATAAGACAAGGATGCTCCACTACTTCATTCTCTTGCAAACTGTCCTGTTCCATGACGTTTAGGTTGCTTATCTCAACAAACGCCAGTCACACCTCAAATATATTTTTTCGATTTAGAATTTGCAGATGGCACCGATCTAATTGCCCGCACGGGACGCAGCAACACATGCAGGATCTTTTGTGGTTTCTCCGGGATGACGCTTCCAAATAGAATCATTTTGTGAATGCAGATAAAACGAAAGTAGCCCTCTGCAACAGGGCCACTGTTGCATTCAGGAACCACAGGTGTCCTCTAGATTGTAGGATGCCTTATAGACCAGATTGGAAAACCCCGCCCCTGGAGTACGACGACGACTGGGAGAAGCTGAGCAGGTTTTCCAAAAACTAAAGCGAGACCGGAGACATGCCAGCCTGTCCGCTGGGAAGAAACTTCGTGTATACAAAACTGTAGTTTCCAAGCTCCTGTACAACCTCTCCACCCTATGGCTCACCGACTCCCAGATGAAACCGAGTGCCTTCCTTTCATATAGCCATATCAAACATCCCACTAGTTGGGGGCCAGGCAGCCAGGAAGAGAACGCGCCAGTAACGAAGATGTCGGGGCAGTGCAAAATGATACTTTGTCAAGTGATGAAGATAAGGTTGTACCAGCTAAAACTGCCAGGTCAAATTTTACGAAGGCCAATACGACACCCTTCCCGGATTGCATCAACAGATTCTTGGAACTTCAAAGCTTGGGAAGAGCATTCAGACCTGGGAACAGACGTGGTAAATGGACCGAGCATGTGCTCGCCACTGCAATGACCGTTTTTGTAACGACCAATTTCTTTCGCGGGGAAGTTGGACAACGCGATATCAAAAACAAAGTTTGCGAAGTGTCAAACGATCGTATGTGGTGGTCTAGAGCTTGGCGTCGCCAACGGGAAGGACCCGTAGTCGACGCCCAAAGCGGCGAAAAAAAACGAAATCAGGAATAGATATATACATATATATATAACACGTAAATCTTTTTATTAGTACTAATTCTACGAAGCTTGGTAGGAGTTTGCAAAGTCTTCTGGAGTTGAGCTTTGTATGTGAAGTAGCAGTGTCAATGCAAATGCCGCACCACCCCATGGAAAACACAACATTCCATTCCTAGGCAGTCATGAATCAGAAAAGAGGACACTTTCAAGAAGAGAAAACAATTAGTTAATTAGTTGGTCTTTGTAGACGCAAACGGTTTTTCCCTAGCAAGCAGCGACAACTGTTGTGTCTTCAGAAAATTTGATTCCGATTCTTGTACAACACCTTGACAGTCCATTTTCGTGATCTTCAGGGCAACTCTACCTCTTGGTACAGCGTTGTTGGAGCACTTCGGCCACTCCTTACTTGCGAAGCAGGTCTTGGGTGGTGCTTTCTTGCTGCTGGCTGCATTGTATTTCTGGAAGGAGCAACTCAGTTATACACAGAGGTGTTGGTTTGGGAAGCTTGGAAGACCATCAAGATCATGGGCCAAATCATTGTTTATCTATTATGATATATGACTGTTTGCGTATACGGAGGTTTTACATGTTTGTATACATGTGTTTGTTCTACTTTAGAGTCCTTGGATGTCCTCGAATTTGCAAATGAATACTTCACATGACATCATCTTATGACATGTATGTGACTGCATGTGTGGATCAATCGACTGAAACTGTGTGGAACAAAAAACCGATCGAAACTCTGAGCAACTCGTTCCGAGGCATTGGAGACAGGTGAATGCTTTGGCGCATAAACCAAATATGGAGGAGACCGTGAATCGGCTGGAACGTGATCAATGTGATGCCGCATGAATATCATTATCAAACCATATGAACAACAGGTTTTTTTCAACAGAAAGGATCTAAATCGCCGAGATGTGGAACTCGGCTCGGCCCCCAATAAAGATGTTTTGACTTGTTTTGACTTCAAGATCAGAAAATTCATCACCAAATCTTCCAAACAAATTTTGCTGCAGTTCTTTTGACCCCATGATCTATGTCATTTGTTCCTTTGAATTTCCTCCAATGAGAATAGAAAATAGAAACATCAACAAGAGCATACACCATAGTCAAGTCTTGTTTGCAATGAAGTCCGTTTTGGGAAACCCGTCCGGCCAGGACTGCCATTGGCCGGTGTTGCTCGGTGTCTCGCTGACAGCCGCCCTGGCGGGACTTTTGCGTGGCGCCTTGGGACTCGCAGGCGGGACATGGAAGGTTGGACTGCCAGAGGTGATTTTTTTCTTTCAAGCAACAATGTTGGCGTACTTATATAGTCCAAATATGTCCAAATTATATGTAATTTGATGTATATATGTATCTATATGTATGAACAATGAAACATAGACGTATATTGTTCCGATGACTTGCGATGTGAAGGGCACATTAAAGAATTCGCTTGATGTGCGTTGCTGATACTTCCGCATGCCCCATGCATGAATTCATATACAACAAAATTCCTTCAGTGAGGATCATCCACTTTTCAATCATTGCGTCAACATTTTAGGGACCACACCATAGCTGTAAATAACATGTACATACAGCTGTCATATACATGATGCTGGCTCATCCGTATCAGTTGTGTCATAGTGGAAAAAGGAAGCAGAGCTTGTCCTACAGACGTCACAATCACCGTCAATCACTAGGGTATCTTAACTTGGACCATATAGGCCAATATACCAGTGTGATGGCCGTTGACACATTGGGTTACGAGATTTAGTTTCCAACTGCCTGTATGGCAAGTTCCAGAATCTCCAGAGAACTGACCAGGGTTCCTCGTAGCATCTGAGCTCATGTTTCATGTGCCAAATGCCCTGTTCATCAGGGATTATATCACCTGCAGTGTAAAACTAGTTAACTAGTTGACAACGTCGAAACTTGCGCCAGTGTTTCAAGAGAGATGAGGTGGATATTCTTGCAAGTATGGTTTTGGTTCATGTGGCGATGAACTTCTGGGGTTGCACCAAAGAAAATAGCAGGTATATAAGGAAGAGGTCCTCACACATATAAGGCAATATACGGGAATATATAAGGCTTACGTAGGGCTTACATATGTTTTTTTAAAGAAAATGGGGTCTTTTGTATGTGTTTGATACCTGTTGGATCAAAAGGCACATGTCCACCTTGGAGTTCAATGTTTTCATTCTCCTGATGATGTATGGTTTTTTCTTTTCTGTTTTCTTCCTTCATGTCTGGTTCCACATGGTTTGTGGGTTTTTGTGCCTTGCATGTCACAAAATGTGGCAAATTACAATGTCTGGAGTTCGTCGGACTTGTATGTAAACAGTATATAAGCAGTATGTAAGGCATACATTTTGCTTACTTGGCCCATCTATGCCCACCCACACCCACATCTCACTGTGAAATGAACACAGGTGAAACCACCTTCAGAGTGTGTGTCTTTTGTTTTGGAATGAAAACCCATGAGTTGCAACATATCACGTCAGCCAAATTTGCATGAGTCAGTCAAAAACCAGGCAGGCAACAATTTGTGTGGCCTAGCACCCTGACCAGCATATAAGTGATTTTCTTTTGCGGGGGGAAAAGTGACGTCTCAGAACCTCCCAAACAAGAACCTTGCTGATTGCAGCAAGAACCTGGCAAGTTTGGTGATTGCAGGACCGCCATTTATGGTGCTACTGCTGTTCTTCTCAATAGATCAAGCGGTTTGGCGTTGCCTGGCAAATGTGATGCGCTTCACCATGATTTTGGCTCAGGGATTGATGCTAGGCCGGGAGGGTCATGGAGAGGGATCCGGGCGAAGGGGGGTTTTTCTTCGGCCTGGATGCAGAATCACAAAAGTTTCAAATTCCGTTGAGCTTGATGTCTCATGATTTCATATCATTTCATTGGGTTCGTTTTGTTTTCCAATTGTTTGCAGGATTTGATCATCAGATGGATATTGCAGATTGGCCGATCTATTTGGCCTTGATGAGTGGCGGTCTCTTAGGGCTTCTGGTGGGGAAACCTGGGGAAGATTTGGGAAGTTTTGGGAATTGTCGGGGACACCTTTATTGTAATGATGTGATTTACAACAAAATGATTTATTTTCATATGATACAATATCATATAATATCTCTTTGACATTTTGTTGACAACAGCTTGCTATGTGAATCTGTTCTGGATTTCCATGTTTTGAATCCTGATTCCTCAATGTAAGAAAAACAAACCGTTTATTTTTAGTTCAAAAAACTTCTGAGAAATTGTCATGACATCCGAACATGAGTCATCCCAAAAGGAAATGTCGTTTTTTCAAACATCAAAATTTCAAGTGTGAACTCCCGACGTTAGTTTCAGTCCTTTGTGTTGGGATGTCCATGGGACCCATTTCCAATGAACTTTCTTGCCATCAAGAGCTACGAGGTTGGAAATCAGCTTGCCGAGAAAATCGATGGAGCTGCCTTTCATCGATGGTTGCTCCTCTTTCTGATCGCTGGTGGATTGTTAATGCTGAGCTCTGGGTCACTGGGACAGCACCCAACCAACCCCACAGAAAGAAAATGGCAGAAACAGCTGGAAGTAGGTGGAAAAGTGGGGTCATGATGAATAATCTGAAGTTTGTTTGTTGATGGATTCTTGATGTTGTATTGTTTTGTATGAAATCAGACACACGTTAAGCCGTTAAGAGGTTCAATTAAACAGGTTCGGTCGTGAGCATCCACGCCACATCTGACGCATCATGATGCAGGCAGCACCTTTTGGCGATTGAGTGATCCCCCAGCAAAAAGCTGATGCCAGTTGGGGACACCTTTCTTTGTTTCAATTACAGTAGATTGTGTATGCTTGTAATATACTTGTAATACTTGCATATTTACATCAACTCCAAAACGAAAGCGAGGATGTTTCGCTAGGTTTGATTTGATGATGGGACGCCCTAGCGTCTCCAGTTATCTTGCCTCTCGTATCAAGTTATGTATTTATGATTGTTGTTCATAATACTTTTCCATGTTTTTCTGTTTGTGAATCATGATGACATTCCAGACATGATTGCCAAAACACAAGATGAGAGGTAACACCGTCAAATTCATCCAAATTCACCATTATTCCAAACATCCATGATTCAGCATCAACTTCAACAAGCTTAATGTACAACACTTTTGACGAAGGTTCAGGCAATGTGAGCCACGTCAGTCGATTTGCCCTAGGAATGCAGTTCTTAGCGAGTGTTCTGCTGGTTTGGTGGTATTAAGCGCGTTTTTGGTCCTCCTATCAGTGCGAAGAGGAGATGGAAGTAAGATCGCAAAGCCGATGGGTTTCTATGGGGTTTCCCTTTTTGTGGCTCACGAATTGGAGAACCGTAAGCCTTCACTTGGAAGAGAGCCAGCATCCTGGAAGGGGGATAAACCTAAGGCTCTAAGGGATGTGATTGGAATTTTGGATTTCATGATATTGCATTGTATTCAGAGATTCAATTTCCAGATGGTTTTGTCTTCTAAAATCATCAAAAGCTAGCAATACTATACAATACTTATCATTTCCTGTCGACATCTTAGAGTCTTATTAGAGTGTTTTCTTTTGTTTCGAGGTTGGGTAAAGTCCCAAATCCCAGCTTTGGCGAAGATTCGTATCAAATTCATCGTACATCCCCGCCTTGGGATTTGGACAGGATCTTCATCTGAGTCTAAACTCATGTGCAATGCCACCATCGAATTGGAGGACAAAGGAGCGAAATGATGAAACTCAAGTTGTGGGGAGTTCAGAATGAGTTGATTTAAAAGCTGGCTATTGGATATGGATTAAGTTGAAGATGTATTAAACTTATGCTACACCCTTAGGTTTAGAACCAATTACTCAGTGACACCAAGCACCCGCTCGCCACATAAGATGACGATACCCCAAGTCATAAGGATCAGGTTTCATGGTTTTGTGGAAGGTGTTGGCCTCAAAAAAGGGACAAGGGCATGTTTTTGCGGGAAATCGGGAAACCTTGGATATACTTTACTTTCAAGGTAGGGAGTAGAAGGAATTATCCTACTCATCTACTCACTAGATTGCTTGAGTTGTGTAATTTTCAGTAATTCACTGCATGAAGTGAAGATTATTGTCGTACTTTACTCCGGCCTATCGATTTGAAGTTGTTCCAATTCCCCCCCCCAAAACAATGAGATGCTTTTGGAATATGTTGGAACCACGGAGCCACCTATCGGATTCAAAACATGGAAGGTTGCATGGTGTTATGAGAATGTCCTGAGTGTCATTTTCTTAGCAAACCGCAACGACCTCTGAACCGCGCAATGACACCTTACAGATTAAGCTACTAGCAGTCTACTGTGCATGTGTTTCTCCAAATAGTCCAATAGTGTATATTATATTCTACATAAATCATATATGAATCATACACTATGTGACAATAGATGATATGAATCATGTGAAATTCTCAACATCTTAACAGTAAAGTAATTCCCTGGATCTCTTCCAAAGGATTGATAAGATTCTTAACTTTGTATTTTCAGCCAACTAACTCATGCAGTTGCCATGCGGCAGGCATCTTATCTCACGCGGAACCCTTCTGCTCAGAAGGACTCGAGGTGCGGTACGTTTGACAAGAAACACCCGTGAGAGACTCATGGACAACGGCAACGGACCCTACCAGCAAACATAGCGATCCAGAGCCTTTTCTCAAACCGGTCAGGAAAACTTGATGAGGACTTAGAGGTTTATCATTCCAATGTGTCATGGTAAAGGAGGTGCAGATTAGAGACTGCTCAGAAACGTTGTCAAAATCTATAAATTCTATTTTGCAATTAAGCCTATCAATTAATAGCGTTCAGTGTTTCCAACTACACTTCATGACGTCTCACCGTCTTAGGCGTGGTGCTTGCAGAAGTGTTTGGTTTTTGTATTCCGTTCATCAGAAAACTGCAATGTTCTGAGTCCAGTCAAACGAAGTTACCCAGACGCCGCCGAAAAATCATCAAATTTTCATCAGCACAAATGCATGGATTCGATGATTTTTTTTCAGGAGGTAAAACACCCCAGTAAAACCTCATTTCTTGTCCCACTTCGGCTATTTTTGGGTAACTGCTCCTTTTTTTTGTTGAATATCTTTTTTGTTTTTTAGTCTAGGGCCAAAAGGTCAAAAACAGTCATCACTGAGTTCCTAAGTCAGACTGTGGCAGGTCAGATCTCAAAATTCCAGAAGTATTCTGAACGTTTGACGTGCTCGTGAAAGCGCGGCTGAGTGACCAGTCTCAGATCCGGGCGAAAGAGCGTGTGGACCAGTGATCCAACGAGGAAATAGATTTGTTGGATGAAAGATGAAATCAAATGAGATCAACTCAACAATTGGCAAACTTTGTTGGATGAAATGCATTTTCTGAAGGTTGGAACAGAAGTTCCGAGGAAGTCCATTTTGTTTTTTCTTTCAAATTCAGTAGGGTTTTTGTTGGATGATATTTTCATTAGTGATCAACTTGCTTTTGGTTTTAGCAGAAATGCTAGCAGAGCTTCTCAGGCCTTTGGGAGCTCTCAAAAGTTGAAGATTTGAGCCCGTGTGGCACTTTTCCATTCCTTCGTCATCGAAGGATCCCAGGGTCGGAAACGATTCATAGAAACTGTGCCGGCCCTTCGCCTTAGCACAAGAAATAATTTCAAAAAAACCATGCGCCGCGTCGCTTCTTTTCCCAGCCCAGACCAGCGACGCTGGACAGGGCGGAAATAGCCAAGAACATTTAGAGTCGCAGCAGTGTCAGATGTATGATATTGCAATATGAGCCAGGGTTGATAAAGTCCTGTCACGTTGACTTTTACTATGGACAAGGAGGTGCTATTATAATATAGGGTATGGATGGGTATGGTCTTACCCTCATGGGCATAGTTGCGAATTCTTACTGCAGATCTGCAGTAGATGATTAAACAGATAGATATTTAATCACCCTACCAATTTCCTCTAAAAAATCAGGTAACCCTTGTGCAGATGTTTTGTTCAGTTTATTATGGTATCTACTACAATTCCTCCAAAAAATGTACAAATGGACAGGTTCTGACATATTTTATGTTATTTATGTACGTACATCTATAAGTTACAATATGTAAATGTAGCTGATTCTTTTACATATCTTTGGAGAATCCGGGAATCCCCTCAGAGTCTCCCAGCCTCGCACATTTGCAGACCCACCTTCAAGCTCAAAGTTTGTTGATGTTATTTGTACGTATGCCAAAAAGTAGCAATCCCCTCAGTAAGGGATTCCTCTTATAGTAAATCACTAACCTGAATTATATATACTGAACCATTGGTTGACACACTGTATACCTTTTGAATAACTGCCATGTGCAACTTTTTTTTTTGAGATTTGTTTTGGCAGCCAATGAAGGAATCATGTTTTTGTGCTAGTGCTCCTGCAGAAGGTTTCGACGAACACCGAGGTCAAATCGTATGTCCTGTTGCTGATATAAGATCTACAGTACTTAATTTTGGAATGAGTCGAATGTACAAGTAGATGGCCTGTTGGTAAAAAAAATGGAGATGTGCAAAATGCAAACCTTGAGGACATGCTGTCCTCTTAAAAACTAGGAGTATCTAGGAACATCTCATTTTCATACGACTTTCATGATGACCTTCTGCGATGACTTGGCAATTCGCAACAGCACGGCAGTGTGACTCCTGCAGGGCAGGGGGATGGAGCTACCCAACTTAGGGACCAATAAATCTGGAGATTCAACGGTAAAATTGGCATTTTGGCCGGAAGCCCTTGGGTTTTTTTAGGATTATCAATCTTGTGACACAGCCAGTTTAGGTTTCTTTCTTTGATGAAGGATGTGGATGTGGTATTTCTGTATGCATCTTGAATGTAACTCATTCACACTGTTAACATCTGAAGCTCACCGTGGCTGCCGTCCATGGAGTGTGCTCCCTGCAGCGTTTGGGCGACATGCTAATTTCCCTCAAAGATTTGAGATCCTGCAGAAATGTGAACTACACCAAGGGTTGAAGCAAGAAGGGTGGAGCATTACTACATGGAAAAATGAAAAGATAACGCTACTGCTGACAGGAGCTGAATTAGTAGAAAACACATCGCAAACTGGGGACAACACCTTAGATTCAAAAATGCAGTTGGACATGTAGTAGATATGCCATGAAACTAGGTTGCATGATGTGGATGCCTTGTTTTAGCATATCAAAACCAGGCACTCATGTGGCCAACTGTGGTTAAATTCTGTCAGCAGGATTTCCTCCACCACGGCAAGTCCCTTCAGCTGAAGGGCTGCATGCACTTGCCCGTTTTATGAGCTGGGTGTTCTGTGTGCACCTTTGAACGAGGGAAAGAGTAACCGCTACTGTTTGAGTGTACCAACGTCGCAAGAGTATATGATCATACGAGAATATATACTGCATTAAAAAATCTAAAAAAACATATATTATATATGTGATCATATATACATATCATCATATTGAAACTTTGAACATTTCAACCTGAGCTCAATGTATTCTCTCATGCGTTCGGAACGTGACGGTCACGCCTCCCTCGAATCTGTACAGAGTTTGGTAGCAAAGACAGAACACCTCGGCCATTGCAAATCAAAAGCTGGCTGTGGGTATAGGATGAGTGAGATGCTAATCCAGTCACATTGACATGATTTAAGGTTCACAACCCTCCACAAGTGTTGGCTTAGGCCGAAGTCATTTTTACGAGCTCGAGGCTGTTCAAGGTGGTTCGAACACAGAATCTAAAGCAGGTTGCAGTTTGGAATCAATAGACTATTTGTGTCATATATGTATTTTATATCTATTCATATCAAATATCACGGTACTAATTCTTCAAAACATGGCGTGTTGGTGTGTTGTAATGTAAAGTAGCATATATATGTACAAACCTTCATATCAATGCGAATGAACAGCAACAACAACTACAACAACAACAACTTCTACTGCCCTTGGTGTGTTCATAAACAGGCAGTGGAGGCAAAATTTCCAAACACCCGACTTCAGTAGATTCTGTAGATCATAGGCTATGTATGGCTATGTGGTTAAAATGATGCCAAGGGGACCGCAAGATTGATCACATAAATCATACATGTGTAAATGATATTTTTTTTGTTGTTTTAAGTTGATTACATAGTGTGTTCAGGTATTGATTTTGTACGCGTAGATAGTTGTAGTAGTTGTACCTTATTTTTACCCTTATTGTTTAAGATACCAGTCGATCCATTTCTTCAGATTCATCAGGTACGAGGAGATCCTGGTCTCTACAAGGTGGCTGGCGGATGGAGGTTGCAAGGTTGAAAATCAGTGCCAGAAAAAGGGGGAATTTGGAAACCTCACCAAAAAGACAGCGGGATTATAAATCTAGGCGGTGATTTCAAATATTTTTTATTTTCACTCCAATTTGGGGAAGATTCCCGTTTTGGCTAATATTTTTCAGATGGGTTGAATCCACCAACTAGTAAATGGTTTTGTTTCACCTTGTGATGTTTTATGCGATAATGGGGACAAAATAAGATCCTGCTTCATAGGTACTCTTTGAATGGCTTGTTCTTATCTCTTTATATTTGCAAATAGACCTGGCAGCCTTTCACACTTGAGCAGGGCCTGGTTGAGGCCTAAAATAAGGTTGATGTCCTTTGCACACACTGGTTTTCAAGGCTTTGGGGCGTCCCTGGGGTTTGCAAAAATCCCAGAAGCATTGGAACACTCCACATTGGCAGACTTTGAAGAACATCCTTTCGTTTTGAGCTTTGGAGATGTTAGAAAGGTGCGTTGCAGAGTTGATAGGCTTGACGCAACCACAAGTTTGCATGATTCTGAAGGATAAAAGATGATAATGCAGCAAATCACAGTTCTTTACGACCAGAAGCAACACTTCCAATGCAAGATCCGGTGAATGATAAAAGTGGTTTGAAATCACAGTTTTCCAGCCTTGAGACTCCTCCATCCAATTGCTGTCCCCAAAACAATCGAGGCCTCCTTGAAATCGGGACCTTCCAACGATACCTTTGACCTTGTGACGGTTGATGATTTGGAGGCTGTGTCGTTGGTAGATGTGGGGGGAATGTGGATCCAAAATGACCAGCCAAACATGGAAAGACTTGGAAAGAATCAGAAAACTGCTTGGTTCATTGGATCTAATAGTCAGATCTGATTTTTGGGTCATGGCTTGGTTCCTTTGACCCCCAAAAAACTGTCCATGTGTCCGTTCTCGTCACGATCAAGGCGGATCCCTGGATCAAGATTGCATGATTTGAGTCTGATGATGCCTCAAACATTGACTTTTTGTTTCTAAGCCAGCTGGTCATGTTAATTATATTGCATATTTTCGTTAACTTTTATTTATCGTAGATATAATGATATAATGATAAAGACACATTATATTGTATACAACATTGTACTAAATTGATAAATTGTATATCTTGCAGCCTTTGACATCTCAGCTTATGTTTCATGGCAAAGGGTGCTGTGCAGTGCAGTGGTTGCGACACTTCAGTGCCTCCACCCGTGGAGACTTTGCCACCACATCTTTGCGAAAGTTGGATCGACTAAATCCCGGACGGAAGAAGAAAGCCTTTCGGGAAGATTGTGCGAGAATCTGGGGAAATCTCTATGACTATTCCACCACGAAGTATCAGGATGGAAAAAAAGGGGGGGTAAGAAAGGGTGATGCTTAGCTTTTTTTTGGCAATCTTTTTTGGTTGAGGGGTAAAGATGGTAGCTTTGGATCAAGGTCAACCCCCTGGAGGACAACCATACTCCAGTGTTGATTGGATGTCCGTTACATGGCATCTTTCGGATGCGTCCCAGGGACCATATCCAACGTCGTTTGGGTTGCCCCAAATGTGGTGCTTCAATCCCTGGTTCAGTGCATGACACAGCAGCGATGTTGCTGAGAGGTCGCGAGACACCGCGCTTAGGACAGCACGTTTTGCAATCCTACAGCGTAGCAGATGAAATTGCCAAAGCTGCAGTTGAAGGAGAAAAACATGAGGAGAAATGGATAGCAGAGATTGGTGTTGGCACTGGTGTATTGACCAGTGCTTTGTTGAGAAGATCTGGCTGCTTGGGTGTAGTTGGTTTTGAGCTCGATGAGGAGATCTTGAAGCAAGGCTTCTTGTCAAAGGTCTTTGGGTTGCTTGAACCAACTCCATCATGCATAGGACCATAGGAAAATATGCGGAAGATATGGACAAAGACAAACACATATACACATTACAACACCACACTTCTTCTCAATCCAACTATATATCCACCGCACCGTTTTCCTGAACTTCCATGTTAGAGGTTTGTTCTTTGAAGAAGTATACACATGTTTACTACATGTTGTTCAAAGTCCACGTAAAGGTTTGGGTTTCAATCTCTAGTGACAGCTTGGCATTGTCATGGATGAACTTCTTAGGGCTTGACCCATCCATCCCTCCGAAAAGGCTGGAACATGTATTTAAGGCCTTTTTCCTCAGGGTGGATGCCTCAAACACGGGGGGAGGCCTCAAGAATTTTGATGCAAACTTCTTGAGGTTTGGTCCCTGGTGGCGCCTTACATCGACATAAGGCGAGGTGGCAAGAAGTGACATTAGAGTCGCAGGCATGGTCAAGATTGGAGTGGACCAAGGCTTTACGTGACAGCAGCCGATGCTTTGTGTTGAAAGGCACCCGGAAAGTTTTGAGAAAAAAAATTCTTCTTTGGGGATTAAGGAAGATGGAGATGATATCCAAAGGTAGGGATTTGTGACTTGGGGAAGAATCTACTATCCACTGGAATTTTGAGGACTCTAATTCCGAAAGACATCCATGTGGGGTGTGATTTATAGTGCTTGGATTAGTGCTCTGTCTTGTTTTAGAAGAAGGTGAACGAAGGCCTTTGAACCAAGGCCCTATAACGGAGTCATTGCCTGGTGTTTGAGCACGGGGTTTCCTAGTTTATTCACAGCTGAAGAATGGTGCTTCGAAGATTACTGTATATACTCTTCTTTTGGAGATGGGGTCGTTTTTCAGAGGCTATGTTAGTGATTTTCTGGGTGTAGAAGGCCTCTTGGCTGAGCTCAGCCGCCATTTCAACCAATCAGCAGGCAATGTGCTGAACTGCCAGATACCAGGACACTGCCAAACGGTCGTGGGAAATATACCCTATCGGATTTCTAGTGCCCTGATCAGCAAGTTGCTCCGACAAGAACCCCCGTTGCAACGAATTGCAGCTCGGCATGGTGCATGAGCTGCTGGTGCAAGGATTGTGTTGTAATTTCTGGTACGGAATGGAAGGAGAAGGTCTGTGAAAGTTTTTGTGACATTTGATGGAGGGATCAATCGCTTTCTTTTGTGCACATGTATGGTGTCCATGTTCAGTGCAATAGCTACGGCCATCATGGATTGAGCTTTGGAAGTGCTTATAGGTCTCATGGTGTGATTCCATTCTCCCTTCTTGGTTGAAGGCGTTTGTTTGTTTGTTTTGACTTCAAGTCGTATTCGGTTCTTGAAATTCTTCAAGGTTTTGATGGTGCAAATGGAGTTTGCCAAAAAGCTGATGGCGAAGCCAGGCGAGGAGTATCCTTTGCGTATGCTTTGAAAGTATAATAATATGCAGGTATATAATATATACCTAGACCCTCCAAGGGTATCAAATTTCATCCCCCAGGTCTGTTTTTGGTGGTTAAGGGGCACAAATTTCACACCCTTGGAGGATTCAGGTATGTATATATTATATATTATATAAGTTGTTATTTGTACCGTTTTTTTTCCAACCTGGTGCGTAGGGCAAGCTGTTCTAGAAAAAAACAAGCAATACAACCATCACAGCTCCTTCCTCGGTTGATAGTGGAGCACGGCAGATTTGGGGACCATGGTTATGTCCCAAATCATCCAATTGATGCCTGGATCATGTTGAAGCCCTACTGGAAGACCTGTAGCAAAGCCAGTTGCCAATCAAGTGAGTTGTATCACCATGTTGGCCAGCTGAGCTGACCAGGCACCATGAAGTTTGGGGTGGTCTCAGCAATGTGCGCGGCGCTGTGTGCCAGCCGGGAGGTTGGAGGAATGTTTAGGATGTCCCTTTGTCGGTTGTGGGAGAGGGAATCATGGAATCCATGGCTCTCTACAATCTTGTAGCGAGATTTGAGTTTAGTAAGTTTAGTAAGCAATATATGCATCCTGCCATATCCTTCTGATGTGTTTTTTTTGAAGGCTCAACACTTTTTGCAATTCAACAACCAAATCCCATATCCCTTTTCTTCTTTTCTTTGATCTCCACATATCTCCAGATACGCCAACAAAAATCCCTACCTTTCTCCCCCCTTCAACACCACTCACCAGGTGGTTATCGAACGGTTGCCACCAGATATGTTTGACCCTCCACCGCGGGTGGATTCGCAAGTCTTGAAGTTGGAGCCGCACCAGGCGATCAACCCCTCCACCTAAATTGAGATGACGATTACCATGAAATTTAATATACAAACTGCGAAATAATAGTTTGTTTTTAGTTTCAAAGAAAAAACACCAAACAACTTAAGGACCTGGTTTTTTTGGACTGTTTGGATATCTGGGGATATTTATAATTTGAGGATGGTTGAAGGTTTGGAAGTTGGCGGAATGGAAAGGGGAATCATAGATGATATAAGTTTCAATATTTGAGCTGAAGAAGTGCGTTCCATCGTGTTTAAGCATTTTCAGACATGTCCTTTGTTAGAGCTGTCCTGCTGAAAACCGAAGAAAGCTCCATCCTGCCAAGCAGCGGTTGAAGGAGTAGGGACATCTGCGGAGCTTTTTTTGTCACTAGGGTCGAAGCTACAATGATTACCCTCCCGAATCTCCCATAGTCATGCTTCAGTGTAAAATGATCCAAGCATTGATCAAGTCTTGGAGGACTCGTTTCCACATGGGGAGGCAGAATAGAATCACTGACAGGTGCCTCCTGCATCAGCTGATCGCTTAGAGCAACTGCTTCGTGCCTTGCTAAAAGGCAAGGGTGGCAGTACCGGACTGGCGGCTCGCGACGTTGCTTTAGAAACGGCACTGGAGAACTTGGAGATGAACAAAATGGACAGTGCTTTACAACTACCGTGACTCAGCTGTGTTGGGGATCGTTTTTAGCATTTTAGCATAACTTTTGGGTGGCCCGATAGATGAAGTCTGTCCCAGAAAAGCAGCACTGTATCATACTGTAACCAACTACTCGATTCGAGAATGTGCCGATTTTGAAGCTGCACATTTTGCCAGTTTTGTGATCGTAAGTCTCCAAAACTGGTGTGTTTTTTTTTGTGATGTTTCTTTTTGAAATCTTTTCGATATATTTCTAACGTGATCTGAGTATCATATTTTCCGGTTGTTGTTGTTGTTGTTGTTGTTGTTGTTGTTGTTGTTGTTGTTGTTGTTGTTGTTGTTGTTGTTGTTGTTGTAGGGAACCCATGGTTCACCCTCCAGGCCACGTTGGCGTTTAGCCTTGGGTGGAGCTCAGTTGGATCCTGCCACACCAGTGGCGCAGCTGACGGTGGAGGATTTGGTGAAACTCTGTAACGCCTTGGGCCAGCTACAACCAGCCGGTGAAAAAAAAGGGGGTCGTTGGTTTAACACTTACAACCTGGAGATGGCCATATAGAGGTGATTTCAAAGTCGAAAGTGAAGTATGATTCACATGGGGTTTGAAAGTTAATTGAGTATGTTACAAGTAACTGCCACTTTATTGTTGTTATACCACTTTATTGTTGTTACCGCATGATGTAGAGAAGTGATTCGTGCAGGGATTTACTCTCAAGGGTTCAACTTGTTTCGAGGCCAATTTGTCTTCCTCACCTATCCAATCATTTTTTTTGGCTTGAAATATCATGCTTGATACTAGAATACTAAGCTTTACACTTAGATGATCTAAAACCACGCATATCATTGCCTTCTTGAAAGCTCCCAATTCTCGTGGGTTTACTTCTCCATTCATCCTTTTTGAAAGGTTATCCAAATCAATGTTGGTGCACCACAGAAGCCAAGTCTTACATGCAAGCTCTCTTACGTTTCCTTACACATCAATTGTATTCAAATGTTAATTTATTATACCTGGAGAATCCAACTCCAGGAAATTTCTCGTGATTTTCGTTATTGTATGTCTTTTCTCTAAAACCGAGGAAGAATTGAACAAAACACCTAAGTCTACTAAAACGACTAGTTTTCCAGCCATATCCAGGTTTGTGCATGTTTTGTAGTGTGTGTAATGTTCACGCTAGTTGATCTCGGTTTGGCTCGCCGCTCCTTAGTTTCAGCTCAAAATTCTGCTTTGAGCCATGATGGGTAGCACAATTGGCA
>DF245176.1:10849-30720 GCA_000507305.1 Breviolum minutum Mf 1.05b.01 | reverse complement strand
AAGTTAGATATGTATAAATTCAAAAAATGGTGTGAGAGGAAATCAATACCAATACCAAAAGCATTAAGAGATTTTGAGGAAAAAAGGGGACAATAAAACTACTTGTTAATAATATTAACAAGTATTTTTAATGAAATAACCCCCCAACAAAAAAAATAAAAAAGAAAAAAAATAAAAAACAACAAGCACAGTGAGCAAAATACCAAAGTTGAAATCGCAAAAAATAATGCAAAATTTGGGTCATAAGCGCTTTTGTTCCGCAAATCTAGCCAACGCTTCAAAAGGGGGATGAAAAAAATTTCGCGAGAGTTTTGTTCTGTTTTACAGGCGTGAGAGAGTGCGCCTACCACAAAAAAATCTAAATACTGCGCCTACCACCTAGCTAGCTAGTTAGTTATCTAGTATATATATATATATCTATATAAACAACTCCTAGTGAAGAACGGCATGACAACTGCTACCAGAAAACAAACACTAGTGTTTCATCAACAAACCACAACAGATGAGGGGCTCCGGACAGTGGGGAATGGCGTGCTTTGAGGCGAAGTCTCATTAATGAATGGGTGTAAAGGGTGGGGTGGGGGTCAGGGTTGATGAATTGATTGACTGCCACACCCGAGTGGCATCCACCTTTCGGCAGAGGGGAGCCATTCAATTCATAAAAAAAACTCAAAAAATTAAATAACAATGACCTTTTAAGTGGTCACTGGCATTTAATTTCTGAGTATCCCCTAAAAAATAAATAAAATAAATACCCGCCGTTGCTAAAGCAAAGGTGCGCTTGAGCGGTTTTCACACCTTCTGACAGACAGGACGAGGCAAAGTGGGGGGAACAATACTACAAAAAAAAACATAAATTTTTCTACGCAGGACGACCCTTGTACAATACTTACTATTTTTCTATTAGGCAGGCCTTGCCTATCTTCAGCCTTAAGATAGATTTTTGGGGTATGATATGCCCATAAATCTGGGGTTTATACCCCCACATATGGCCCTCGGGCCTATGGGCCAGAAGATAGGCAAGGCCTACCCTAACTGTATCTACAATTCGGTATTCAAAATATCATCAAATTATAATCTACATATATACATAGAGTACCCCCCGAAAACAAACAGGTTGAACCTAAAAAATGGCCTCCTTGATGATGAGATTCCTTTTGGTTTCAGGGTAATTCAAGCGCCGTGAAACAAACTGGGTGTGTAAAAGTGACCAGAAAATCTTACGTTTCACGGGGGACCGGGACCTGGAAGTCTTCAGGTCTGGAATCACACTGGGAAGTTAGTGCTGTTGGAGGTGCGCTAAAAGGACGAACCCATCGGCAACCAGACAATCGGTGAGAAAACCAGTTGAGCGAGAGGTAGGTTATCCCGTTATTTACGGGGTTTTATACATGTCAGGTGGTTAGCAAGATTTCTTCCATTGACGGTAATTAATTCTACCTTTCGTTAAATAGAACAGGAAACGCAATATGATCCAATCGGGCCAACTAAAAAACCAGAACACAAACCAAGATGGATTTCTTAAAAGATGTGTTTTTGTGGAAGAATCTGTCTATATGGATGTTTCCGAAAATAGGGGTACAGTACCCCAAAATGGATGGTGAAAATAATGGAAAAGCCTCTCAAAATGGATGATTTCGTGGGAAAACCCACTATTTTCGATTCAACATCCATCCTTGGAGCCGGTGCTGGGCCGGGACTTAAAGTGTGCCACTAGTTGCAGGTAGGGAAGATATGGATGTTGAACTGAAAATAGTGGGTTTTACCCCCCAAATGGATCCATTAAAAAATAGGGTTTTCCATTATTTCACCATCCATTTTGGGGTTTTCCCCCTATTTTTGGAAACACCCATATGAATTGAGGGCACCAGTCGGAAATCAAATGGTTGGCGATTTGGAATGTCAGTTAAGGAGTTTTGGCATCATCATTTGACAAACCACAAACAGCCTGTTTGTTTTCACAGAGTCACACGGTTTTTTGTTTTGTGGAACAGTGTACACATCATTAGTTTAGTCTTATGTTATTGATTGCAAGTTTGACTGTAACATGAAGGAATTTGTGTGCATCCACTGCGACAGACCTAAGTCTTGCAGTAGATATAGTTCTACTTGAGCATATGTTCAAGGGACAATTTGGTGTACCCCTAACAGTGTACCCATACTATCTATTGTGTTCTCTAGGGATTCTTGGGGATTATAACCCATAAATACCCACTATATAGGGCTTATATAGGGATTTTTGATAGGGGTACGTTGGTAGGGGTACATCCAAATATCCCCTGATATGTCTGAAGTAGAACCAAGTAAGTAGGATCGAAATGGATCATGTTGTTTCATTTCCGGAATCCAAAGACATTTGTATGCATTTACGTTGTATTACTCCCCTGTGCTGCATAATGTTGTTGCTTTTCCTGTTGTTGTTGTTGTTGTTGTTGTTGTTGTTGTTGTTGTTGTTGTTGTTGTTGCTGTTCCTGTTGTTGCTGCTGGTGGTGGTGGTGCTGGTGGTGGTGCAGTCACGTGGACAGCGTGATACATCAAAGGCATATGGTTCTCCAATATTTTTTTTTGGAGGAAAACAACTCGGTGAAAAGAGGACACCCACAAATGATTGCTTTAAAGAAAACACCTTTTCAAGACATTCACCCTCTCTGAAACACTGGGGTTGGTTCAGATGAGTTTCCTCTGTGGTTTCGGCCTCCTGGCAGGTTTTGACATATTGGTTTCAGGGAGGGTAAGTCTTCATTGCTTGTAGATGATAGGATGCTTCATCCCTATTTGTGGAGGATTTCCATTTTGACGACCATATTTCTCAGATGGCTTGAAACCACCAACTAAACTCTCCCGCAGGGCGAGTCCTTAGTCTTCCGCGTCCGGGATCAGGTCGGGGACCCAACAAAAAATGGGGGCCGATGGTGGCACTGTTTGTTGGGTTTTTTTCGTTGGAGCCAGCCGATGTTTGGAAAAAAAACATAAAGCCGGCAAGTGATAGAAATGTTGATTTCTGGATCATAGAACTCACATGGTGAAATAGTTATATATGCATGTTGAATCCTGAAACGACAGCGGAAACATGGCTTCAGGATGATGGCAAAGATGAAGAATTGGGAAAAGCTGTGATGCCCTATGATGAAGTTGCCCAAGGCGAAACCGTGTTCATGGATGGTTCAAGAAACAACCGAGTGTTTTTGTGTCCTGTTTTCGTCGTTGACTTTGTGAAGTAAAAAGAAGTGAAACATGACTAGGAATGGTTTCAAATATGTTTTATGTTCATCCCTATTTGGGGAAATGATCCAATTTGACTAATATTTTTCAGATGGGTTGAAACCACCAACCAGAATTGTTTCGTTGAACCATACTATACATTGAGTTTGGAGGTGATGGTTTTTTCAGAAACACCCTAGCATCAGTGATGGCTTTAAGTATGGTCCCTCCCTTGTTTGAAAATTGAAAACGACGTGTCCAAACAGAAAAGTTGCATCATGTGAAATCCACCAGAAGCTAAGATGTGTTTCATCACCTCCCTACCCCCTGAGCAACTGAAAATCCGAAATTACCACATGATGGGATACTCGTTCTCCAATAATCATGGTTCAGTGAAAAATAGCTGTATCTGAACTTGTAACTCTCTACACCATTTTTCGCTGAACCATGTTTATGGGAGGAAAGGTAGTTTCTTGTTGTTTTCTCCATACTGTTGATGGTTCAGAAACCCCAAACAACCACCTGGGATGGTGCTAAAGCCTTGTAAATACTGAGATAAACTACCAAGCTCAACTGGTGATCGCCGGATTATTTCCATCAACAGGAGGAAGGGTAGTTTCTTGTTTTTTTCTCCATGTCTCCACCTTGAATTTCTGCAGATGTTCACCACTTGACAGGCTTCGAGGGAGACTTGAAATTAACAGACTTGAGTCATACCGTGGCCTGGCCGAAAATAGAGCAACCTTATAGGAAGTTTGGGGTGTTTTTTTTTGGGGGGAGGGAGCTTGTTTCTTTTGGGGGGAAATGGACTCAAAGATGTTTTGGGATCTTTTAAGTACTTTAGTACTGTTCATGACAGAATCTCTCCCCGCATATGTGTGTATCTTTGCTGTTTGTATATCAGCAGAACGATATGTATCAAGAGCATGGGGTATTCTGTATTCCGGTTCGCTTTTTGAGACTCTATCCCACTTGCTGCTGTGCGCACCTCTTCATCTTTAAAAGCTTCATCGGTCTTCCAGTCGATGATTGATTTTTTTTTCAAAGTGCCACAATGAATTTTATGCGTTGCTCCGGCGGCGGAGGCGATGGTTACGTTACATCCCTTGGTTTTGCCGTGCAACGAAATTTTGATTTACACCCCCGAAGTTTAACATAGCCCCTGAAAAGTTACCCTCCCAAAAGGTAAGTAGTCTTCCAACCATCCATTTTCAGGGGCTATGTCAAACTTCCGGTGGTAAAAAAAAAAATAGCTCCCCATGTTACATCTCACTCGCCCCATCCTTTGCCACTGAGGGAAATCCAATTCTGAAGGCCTTTGACAGGGATGCGGTTTGGGGAAAAAACCCTGCATGGCAACAAGATATGTGGGGGAAAAGGTGGTGTTTGTAATGCTAATATTTCATTTTTGTCATGGGAACAATGGAAGTATAGTAACTAACCAGTGCAAACATATTGGAATGCGTATCACAACCTACCCAGAAATTAAGCCCAAAACGAAGCAGGCTGAAAAAATGTCTCCGAGAATGCGCCACGTCATTCTTGCCCAAAGGACTTTGATTTATATATATATATCCCATAGCATCCATGTATGGTATATTTACATTACATTTGCCATAAAGTTCAATCAAATGTAGGTAGATACACCAGTCCCATGGATGGTGTGGGTATCTTTGATTTCACCTTTTTTTAACGGACAGGTGATAATTTACATGCTTTCCGGGCGGCACCTTGTGCAACACAAAAAGTTGCAAAAAATCCATCATTTTTTCGGTGGTCGGGTGTGTTTTTTAGATGAAAAAACAGGTTACTTTTTGAAAGCCTTCATTCAGTTAGGTCCACGTTTCTTTTAATGTCCAAGTTGAAAGGCACTTCTTTTACACCTTGTCATGCACGCATGTGGTGACCATGAAAAAAAAAGGCTTTCCTTTGAAGCATGTTTCGGCCAATGGATGCCTTTTGGATTGTAAGAGGTGCTGTTAATAAGGAAATCCCAATCAGTGAAACCATGCGGTGTAGGTAGCTATGCGACCACAGAAGCTAATCACGGTAGATATGATGGCACAAGCACCTCACAGAAAGCTCTCAACTGACCAGGTCAAAGTGACCTTGGGTCGCAAGACGGTGCAGCTGCGGGGGGTAGTTGGGTGTTGTTTGCTCAAAAAAGGCGATGATGATGAAAGCTATTGTGATGGTCGTATTTTATATGATGTTCTGCGACTTTATACTGTTCATATCAGCATGTAGATGTGTTGACAAATTGTCAAACCTGCTTCCCAATTGGGTCACACGGGATTTCGGATGTCGAATACCTCCCCGAGAGATGGATGGAGAATGGGATATTTTTGAAAGTGAGTTTTGGTAGCATGGATTTGTTTGTTTCTTTTGGATCTTTTAATGATCAGCTGTCACCAACTTGATCAAAGTATGGAATTCAAATTACATTTAATCTACCCTCCCTGAAACTAACACAGCCCATGAAAATCCCCATCGAATTCCTGGTAAATACCATCAAAATGGTGGATTTTCCATTGGAAAAATTTTCCATGGCTATGTTAGTTTACAGGAGTGTAATAATTACTCTACATTGTACAATTGTACATGTTAAACTCTTGGCTTTGGTGTACGTACTACTCGTCGATACTCCTCGTCAAGGTCCGGGCCTCGGGGTTTTGTACAAAAACCATGAATCCCCGAAACCCCCCGAACGCCGCAGGGTCCCTTGTTGGGAAAGATGGCTGTGGTGAAACAAGCGCCTTGAAGTTGATGGTTTGATGGTTTGATGGACCTGGATGGTCCATTCTTTTTTGTTGGGAAGGTGGTGCTTGGATGGTAGTAGGGAAAAATCATGTGAAAGGCTCATGGATGTATATACTACTTATGACCTATATATGTCTACCCATTCACCTTTCTGCCAACCGCTCCATGTGGATAAAAGATGGCTTTGATGTTCAGCAGGTGGGTTATTATGTTAGCACCTGGAAGTGCACAGAACTGAAAGTCTTCCTGCCAAGTGCACGGCCATGGTAGTAGGAACACAAGGAGATGCAGTATGAAATGCCTTTCATTTCATCGGATTTCATTAGATTGGATGTAACTTATGGTATTTTTTAATATGCACCATATTTCATGTTTCCGGTAGTACCAAGAGATCTTGGAACATATTGGATGTTCCAACAACCCCACGGTTTTGAAGGGTAGACCGAGCTGCGTCGGGGCAATGATATGTTCCAATTTTCAATTCTGTGTGTGTAAATATTATCATTTTTTACATGTATATATATATATTCATTTATTTTTCTGGTAAAATACATAACAACCTGTGCCCTTTCAGTCTAGTAAGTGCATTAGTAGAATTTGTCCACGGTATACTTCCCACTCTCCTTACACACGACATGTCAATGTCAACGTCGAGGCCTACAACCCTCAGAAGAACATGCAATTGAGCCGGGAGGTGCCAACTTTTTTGGGGGGGCCTCAATTAGGCGATGCCGATGCCTAGTTGTTTTCAAAAATCCCCTCCCATGGTTGGTTGGGTTCATATATATGGTAGTATAGACTATCCAATAAATGTATATAAATGTGCGGAATGGTTATTTCAACTGAATGATATTTTCGGATCCCTATTTATATAACAACCAGGGACGGACCTCGGGACCTCGGGTTGTTGTTTTTTTTCTGCGTTCCTCAAATGATGGGAAAAATCCGCCCACCTTGAGGGTCACATAACCACAGGCTGGGAGGTTGATGATTTGAGAGCACCAAAATTCATGAAAGTTCTGGGAATGTTTGGTTTGTATGGGAGGGGGCTGGCGATACAAAACCCCAAAATGTCCCTTTTATGATTGGACAAAAACGGAAAGGGGGGTGAAACCCCTTGACATCATCCTGTCTGCAAGCAATCTTTAGAAGGCACAGTTGGATGGTTGCAAGCAAAAAAATAAGCTTGCCTGAATGCTTGTCCACATGCGATAGACACCGCAGTTACTCACGTTTGTTGGGAGTTGCGGCATAGTGTAACTCTCCCAGAGCCAGTAATGACATGAAAGTGACGCCACAAGCAGCTTGAAGACACTGTGGTTGTTGGTTGTTGGTGGGTACTTCTCAGACAATGTTTATATATATATATATCACATTATCATACATATATATATATATACGTATAATTTTATACATACAGATTCTGGGTATTTCTTTAATACACACCCGACGGTCCGATAGAAAAATCGATAGATGCCGGTCAAAATCCGCATCCCGGGCCAGATTTGATCCGATCCCACCAAAATAGGTTTGTCAGACATATGATGAGTTTGACTCCAAACTGCCAAATGTAGTACCTAGGTGGTGGCAACTCAAATATTCTTTATTTCCACCCCGAAAATTGGGGAAGATGAACCCATTTTGACTCATATTTTTGCAATTGGGTTTCAAACCACCAACTAGAGTACCCTCCCTGAAACTAACTGAACAAAAGTTCTGAAAATAGACTCCTGGAAGTTTAGAGATTCCTATTGGACACCACCACTTTGAAGGGCTTATCTTAGTTTTAGGGAACTGATGTCACCAGAAGTCACAAAAATGAAGGGTTTCATGTGGGTGTTGAACCAAAAATAGGGGGTTTTCCACCCCCAAATCATCCATTAAAAAATAGGGTTTTCCATTATGTTCACCATCCATTTTGGGGTAAAACCCCCCATTTTTGGAACCACCCATGTTGAGAATGAAGGCTTTAGTTCATGTACTCCTAGACAGCGGATCAAAAGCACTTTTCCACATGACCCAGCCTCCATCAGTTCATACCACGTGTGGCAGTATCTAAAATCCTAACATCCAGAAGGCTGTCTCCAAACGATGGATTGAAAGTCTTTCATTTGGATGAGAACCTTCATATTAGACAACAACTCCGGGTGATACTGTTGATGCTTCAGAAATCCCATTCCCAACCACCGTTTGGCTGGTGCTAAAAACCCTGTAAATAATGGGTGAAACTACCAACCTCAACTGGTTTTCGGATCCCGGATTATTTCGAAATCAGTAGCGACTGGCTGCCAGTGGGGTCCCCTGGCTGCTCCTCCATCTGGCCAGGAGCGAGAATCAGCAGCCATAGGTCGGATTCAGGTGGGGCGTTTAGGGGGCGGATGGAAGGTTTGATGTACGGGCCCCTGGAAGATGAACGGCTGGAAACTACAGCCATCAACCATGAAAAGAAAGGAACATGATCTTTCAACCAAAGCTCCAGGGAATTATGTTCCATTTTAAATCTTCCAGGGTGTACAATTTCACGTGTTTGATCATTTTTTGTTTATAGAAGATCATAAGTGTGTATGTACATACGCATGATTCACATGATTCATATATGCTATTGGTATTGGTATCGCTCTCTCTCTCTCTCTTTCTCCCCACATTATATTTACGCATGTGTATGTTGGGATTTATTTTGGAAATTTGTGTATTGGCCAACCGCTAGTTGGACTTTTAGCCCAGGAACGAAAGTAATCTAACCTAATTTTATCTAATAACATCTAATCTGATCTGATCTAATCATGAACTGATCTAATCTATATCTTTATATATCTTGTCCTATTTTGTCTTATCTCATCTGATCCCATCCTATCTATGGGGACTACTACAGCCCATCTGATGGTGGTTGGCAAGATGATTTGTGTCAGCTATTTTAGGCGGCTATTTTATGTACCTACATTGCTTCAAAATGATGGCATTTGGGACCCAAAAGGCAAACATATCCATAGAGAATCTGAGTAATGAAAAAACAACTGATTGTTTAGGGTATATAGGGGATTTTACTACCCATTATGTGGGGAATATACTAAACCATTATAAGGATCCCTATTAAACAACCAGGATTCAATGGAAAGTAACGCCGTTTTTTTTCGTGGCTCATCTAAGTTTGCCTTTGCCATTCTTGGAAGTAATTACCTCAGAAGGATTGTTCCAAGATAGGGTCCAGTTGCTTAAGATATGTGAACATCATTTCCTGTAACAATGTGAAAGGTAATGTACAGTAATTATATGCATATATGATTTATTTGTATAGGTGGATATTCTTCATTTAAAACAAGGGTATCCTTTTTCCACATCTATTTGGGTAGTTCGTTCTGATTTAAGGCCAAGTTCCGTGGTGTCTTGGAGCGTGTTTTGTTGAAAGAACGTCGAGCACCTTGGCGCAGTGAGGAGTACATGGCTCTGTATGAAGAATTATGGAAAAATGGTGGGTGGTGGATTGAAATATTTGTGGAAATTGGGGAAGGTTCTCATTTTGACTAATACTGTTTTTAAATGGGTTGAAACCACCAACTAGTTTTTTTCACTGTTGGAGTCTTTTGAATAGGTGTGTATACAACTTTCAATCTTAGGTGTATGTCTATACTCTCTGGGTATTCAGGCATGTTTTATCCAATTTTGTTTGCTCACCACGACTGACTAGCATCTTATCTAATTCTACTGGATTTACATTTGCACACCGCTTGTTTGGTGGGACTTCTGACGGATTGACAACTAAAAAGATGAAGCAGTAGGAAGTGTTTATTACTTGGCATGGGTGACAGGTTTTTGAAGTTGCAAGTGCTTCATTTTGCTTTATCAACTGTTGAGATTGAAAAGACGCATCCCTTATCATTTCTTCCTCTACTAAATCACGGTTTCAAACATGTTTAAATGTTTACTCCTGGTACAGGGATATGTCTTTTTTGGCTACATCTTGTATGGTTTAAGTGCTTCCTTCAACCGCCGACCCATCTCTCAAGAAAGCTTCGCAAAGGAACTGCGAGAAGCACGGAAACGCGAAGAGCAGTACCAGGAACTCTTGATTCTTGGAAGCATCAAGGTCTGCTACGATGAGCCACTTCAAATCATCCAGGACCAGATGCATGACACTGCTCATATTGCAGTTTCATCAGTTTTGTAGATGGCATCCAACACAATACGTCTGGAAACCCTTCATAAACTTGGGTTATGCAGGTTCCTTTGCCAAGAGATTGGTAAGTCCCACAGATCGTACTGTGCAATTCTTTGATCAGAAGGTAGCCAATCCAATGTGAAGGATTTGCAAGTTACATCATTGCGGAAACCCGAAGAATCCATATGACCAATGAAAAAGGGCCCCTGGTTGTTTAGTTTAGTGTATATGGTATCAAGGGGATGAAATCCTACCCAGATATAGGGGGATTATAATAAGCCATTATAAGGATCCCTATGAAACAGTCAATGTATGTATAATAGAAGTTCTCATAAGGCTATCAACTAAATGTGCATATTATGATATCTACTAGTCACCAAAGGGACCCACTTATGATTCATGTTCTTGACATTGGTGCTCTGGAATTCTACGGATTACCTCAGGTCCATCACCATTGTGTTGTGCAGCTGCAATGTTTTTGTTGGGCTCTTAAATAGGCCTGGATTCGTAACCCTTTGTATAGTTTACACCCCCGGAAAAACTAACGGCTGGATACCCAAAATGATGGTGTTTTTTGAGGTAACTCCCTTTAAAAATGTCAATTCTTGGTATCAATTCGTTAGATTTCTGGAGTGTACTTCAAAATGGGTTAGGTCACCTCACCTCTCATAGAGAACTAGGCTGATTTTGGTCCACCAGCCTCTCGAAACCCGAAACGAAATCCACGGTGTCCTGGTTAATCGAGGAAGGAAATCGAAGAAACATGTCCTGGTGGATCCTGTGCTCCTGGTTTTGGTTTTGAATCTCATCTCAGTACCTTGGTAGATGTTGATATGAAATGCTCCATGACGGGTTGTTGTTGTGGTTGTGGTTGTGGTTGTTGTGGTTGTTGTGGTTGTTGTGGTTGTTGTGGTTGTTGTGGTNGTTGTTGTTGTTGTTGTTGTTGTTGTTGTTGTTGTTGTTGTTGTTGTTGTTGTTGTTGTTGTTGTTGTTGTTGTTGTTGTTGTTGTTGTTGTTGTGTTGTTGTTGTTTGTGTTGTTGTTGTTTGTGTTGTTGTTGTTGTTGTTGTTGTTGTTGTTGTTGTTGTTGTTGTTGTTGTTGTTGCTGCTGTTGTTGTTGGGTTATTTGTAGAACCGGCATTCGGCATAACCACATACCAGGACCACCTGCAAAATGTGTCAACAGCTGAGGTCATTATGAGGTGGACCATCGGTTCTTCTTGGAACGCAAGGAAAAGTTGCGCTTCGGGGCCCAGAAATGACTGGGGCACGGGGTTTGTGTGGTGAAGTGGTTGTTGATATGTGCAAGCAAGTGTAGATGTAAGAGGATGTATATGGTGTAAAATATAATTGCAGTAGATGTAGTTGTTTTAAGAGAATACGGGCCATGGTACGATTATTGGTGTGGCATTGCATGGTGCATGATGGTATGGAAAGACGAATGAAGACACACTTTGGACATCTTCAAATAATTGTCGGGAGGGGTTTGCTCGATTGTCTGTGTGGGTGTTATTGGACTGGTTCAAAGTGAAAACTAGCTCTCATCTCAATTGGAGGCAGCACATGTATTCCCAAAGACAATCTTGGTGAATATGCAGTGATATCACAATCATATCAGCAACCCGATATATTCAGGATGATGAGAGTGGTATTGGCCTGTAGGTAGGTTTGCATAAACATGTAGTTTTGCCTGCAACACGAGATCAAAACGAGGTAAGGGGGGATTCCACGAAAGGTTCAAAAATGTGTGTCATTTTTGTCAACAGTCACTCGGTAGAGCTGAAAAAACAAGGTCGGGGCGTCCGAAACATCGATTTGCCTATCTTGGGACACATTTGCTGAATAAAAGCCGCTGCTGATATGATACTGTATGGACATTATACAGCACAGAAATTAGACTCCAATTTTTGCAAAGAAATTGTGAAGTTATGTACTAGTAGATGATTTTTTGTCCAGCATTTCTTCGCCAATCTTGAAGAAAGGGGTGTTTGCAACTCTTCCAGGTTTTCAACCCCCTAAAGTGGTACAGGTAAAAATATTCCATGTATGGAGATGATGGTGTTTTTTTTTCGACCGGAGAATCTAGAATCTTTAGCACAGGGGCCCTCAAATAATGACATACCGAGTTGATGGTTGGCAAAACATTCTTAAGTTTCACTTTTTCAGATGCAGGTTGATATATCATATATTCAAAATCTCATCCAGTCCATGTAAGGTATATTTATCCACATTTTGTCTTATTTTTATTTGCAAATGCAGGGTAAATATACCAGTCACCACGGATTTTGTTGGGGGTATTTGTTGCCTTTCAACCCATGTGATATGGTTGACATTTCCCGCTGGTGATGCTTTTGCCTTTTTCCGGAGACCGACGAACCCATCAATCGAGGCATCAACACTGCAGCAGGTCCGACCAGAGGTGCCAACGGTGCAACGGGCAGAAGGGATTGAGCCTTGAACACCCCTCGAAACTAGGTGATGGTTCTAAAGATTTTTTATTTTCACCCCGATTCCTGGGTTTCATGATCCACTTTTGACGAGCAAATTTTTCAAATGGGTTGATTCAACCACCAAGCAGATTTGATCAAGTCATATCAATTTGAATTGTAGATTATGGACCTACAAATTGGATACAAATGTCGTATGAGAGTCATATTTTTCATGTTTTTTGGTTTTTTGGGTAGAAGTATGTTGTTATTTGAGATGTTGGTACCTATGTATACTGCTTTTTTTACATATCATCATGTGTTAAGTTTGTTTTCATGTATCTACTTGTCCATTCATTTGAACAGAGGCAGTTTATCTATTTTTTTATGTACCGTACATCTTTTCAGCTCTCCTCATGTTTGTATTTGTGCATGCATGTTGTAAAGTACAGAGAGACATTGACTTATTGAGAGCATACTATTCAGTATTTCATAGATAAATTGTATATGTACTTCATTACCGCATTTTTTTTGCTACTGATCGACATATATGGAAAACACATGGTTTGATATGCGATTGAGTTGTTTCATCCATGTCATCTCTACTTCGTTTCTCATTTGGACGGGGGGTCATTTTGGCTTGTGCAAGGTGGAAGTTTCGTATAGGTATCCCCCCAAGTGCAAGATTGAGGTACCAGCAGTGCGCCATTGCATTCTTTTGAGATGTCTTCCTTAACATGTTCAACCACACATCTCAGAACCCCTGAAGTGGATGGAATTTAGAGCCAAACGTGATCGAAATCATTTTGAGCCGCCACATGCTCATTCCTTACTATATAGAATATACATCGAATATGCTATTTCCTTGTGATGGAGCCACAAACGGACCTTATTTTAAACCCCTTGCTAGTGAAGCTCCGATCATGGATGCTCTCTACTTGTATCCGTGGTATCCACTTCCAAGCATCACTTCAAAATCAGGCCCCATTTTCGTGATTCTGTTGATGGTTCTCAGAAATCCCAAGGCCAACCCACCGTTGCGATGTATATAAAAACCACTTAGTAAATAAATGGGATTTCAAATACCAACCAAACAACCAACTGGTGAGTTTTTTCCCCGGAATTCTGAACCACCACCAAGCAGTTGGTTGAACTTTCAAGGCCTTTCCAGTTTGCCTGTTCCTGGTGGTCAACCTGGACCACGGCAACAAGGTGGTGTTCCTCCTGCTGTCGGGGTTCCCCCGAACCCAAATGGGACACCGAACCAAACACGGGATCACCGGTGTCGGCGTCGCAAATGTTGAGTGATTTGGTAGGAAAAACCAGGGAGTCGAGTGATCTCTTGTGAGTGAACCAGGACTTTTCCGGTTGGTAGGATGATATCATATCGATTTTAAACAGCACGTACATATTCACCATGTTCATATATGATATGATACAACATGATATGATATGAAGAAGGCGTACCTGTGTATATACATATATATATATATATTTTTTTATATTTATTTATATATATACATATTCTGGGCATCCCCGTGCCATGGGTTTCACACACGTTTGTCATGTTTCATGTTCACGCCGGAAGATCTCCCATTCGGCCAATTGACGATTATGTTTTAATTGGTTTGAAAGTTTCACAAATAAATGCAATACCATCGCTAACAACTTAGTTTGTGATTACATTTGCTACTCAATTACTATTGGTATTATTGTTTTGTTCCGTGATCCCGATTCATACCAAAATTGATCATTCATAATACAGATAGATTTATTTAAGCAACATCCTGTGACTGGGTGGTGGTTTCAAATATTTTCTATTTTCACCCCTACCTGGGGAAATGATCCAAGTTGACGAGCATATTTTTCAAATGGGTTGGTTCAACCACCAACCAGATATTCACAAATTATCCAACACACCCATGTGTTTTTCTTGGGGCAAAAAACCCACCTGCTCCCCAAGGTGTTGAAGGTTGGGTCCCGGGGATGGTCCAGATGGTCCGGTATATCCTGACAGTCAGGGGAACGAAAGATCTCCAGAATCACAACAGTGCTATGGTGACAATGGTTATGGTTGTGGTTGTTGTTGTTGTTGTTGTTGTTGTTGTTGTTGTTGTTGTTGTTGTTGTTGTTGTTGTTTTCAGGTTTCTACCATTCAAAGATATTCAAAGCTTTCTTTCTTCTATGTTTAGCATGTATTTTGATTCTGAAGTTGTTTTGTCACAGGTGATTCCAATTGGAGTTGTGGTGATACGGTTTTTGTCGCACACTGGATGGTGCCGAAGATAGTGTCACACTGATGTGATGCAGGAACAAACCCAGACTTTGCAGCATCATGTTCCATGGTTATTTTCATTTGGTTGTTTCCAAAAATAGGGGTTTTTACCCCAAAATGGATGGTGAAAATCATGGAAAACCCTATTTGAAATGGATGATTTGGGGGTACCCCTATTTTTTGGTTATTTTTATTTTTTGAGTACATTTGTCAATGGCATGACTTTTAGCATCCATGAACCAACTTCAATTCCTTGGAATGATTTGCCAATTTGACATTTGGATCCCACTGTTAGCAACACCAACTGGTTGTTTTGACATGACGTCTCTTATACCTTTGGTTTGACTTACATGTAGCTTGCATGTATTGTAATATCTCATTCTGTGGTCCGTATGATTGCTAGCATGTACTGAATATAATCAAAACACTCTGCGACAAGTATCAGTCTCCTATGAAGCTTCTCTTCAAAAAGATAGAGAAGTCCTATTTAGTATCATCATCATGATTATCATCATCATCATCATCATCATCACTATTGTATCATACTATCATGTTGTATCCTATGGAAAATGTCCCCATGAGCCATTTTTTTCACATCGCTGCGCTCACAATCGCAAGGCGGCCCGACCCGAGACTCCCTTCGGCACGGGATTGCACGATTCTCAGCAAAGTATCAGGGACCGAGTGGCACAAGAATGCAGCTGCAAGAAGTATAAAATATTATGAAATAGAGTGTGTGTGTGTGTGTTTCGGGTTGTGATGGGTTTTTTTGTCCCTTATTACAGCCACAAAGTTTAATTAACGGCTGAAAATGATGGTTTCCACAAGGGATCATGTTAAACTTCAGGGGTGTATCTTATTTGTCTTCCTGCTATTTAAATTTCCAACCTTTCCATTGGAGGTGAAATCTGTTTTTTCCTTCGATGATTTGAGTAGAGAAAAAAACCTCGGTTTCATCACCAGGTCTCATGAAAACCCTCCCCAATTCCCCCGCGAAAACAGTCTCTTGATAGCCCTTCCTGCAGACTGGTGGAGGTGTTTGCGTTGGATTTTTCAGCTTCATTTTTCTCAGCCAAGAATCATCATACCAAGGGGGCATCGATCCAATGATAGATTTGCTTGAAACCACAATGGTTAATTGAAACGAGTATCGGCTGATTTTGTGCTAGTACCATCAGCCAGCCTGAGTTTCATCTACCACCCCCCCCAGCAACTCAGGGTCCTTCGTTTGTTTTGAGGTCCATAGTGCCACCATCAGGCCCCATATGGGAAGCTCCCTGGTATTTGGAAAAAGATGTGACAGCCTTGAGGTAGAGACAATACTGGGGGCCATACTGCTGGCAACTCAAAATTATTTGTTATTTTCAACCCGATCCTTGGGGTTTCATGATGATCCAATTTGACGAACGCGCATATTTTTCAAATGGGTTGGTTCAAGCACCAACTAGTGGGGTGCGGATTCCATTCTCGATCAGACATGATTTAGAAAACCGAGATTATTCGCCGCCGACTAACTACCGCCTCCTTGGCTTTATTGCATATAGGGCTTCCACAAGATTTGGTCATTTCCCGGCCCATTTGCTTCACGGTTTAAAGAACACATGAATATGAGCCAACTTCACGTTGTTGATTTCTTTGCCACATGGTGCTTGTGTTATGACCCAGAGATGATTTTAAACCAATTGTTCATTTTTGGAAAATCAAGCACTGGGTTTTTTGGTTTTGCACTGTAGTTCTTTTTTGATATTACTAACGATATGGGGATAAAGGACGTTGCTGATACTTCATTGCAGGTTAGATTCTGTAGAACACACCCCTTTTCCAGGTCAATATCTTGGCCACTTTTAGTAGATCCTGACCCGAGGAGATAGATAACAGTTGAGAATAATTTCATTGGCATATGATGCCTCATAGGTAGATGTTGCTGGTACTTTTGAAAGTTGAACTTCTCAGTTCCAGTTCGCGATGTTTGAGTCGAGAGATATCCCGGTTGTGGGTACAGTGGCTCCTGTGTGTTGGAACCCAAAAACTTCCAAAGGAAGCCAAATATGGACCGAAATCTGAAATCTGCTTTAAAAAAAAAAGTGGTAAGTTTAGCCACCCATGGAAGTGATATTTCTGTACAAACATGTAATACATGTTACTCCAATTCCTCCAACCTGAGCCCAAGTATATAGGTATTATATATAATGCCAGCTTAAAAATGGCTTGAAATACCGCCAGCTTCCCTTGGGAATGAGAAAAATCCAGCCCAGCTTTCGCGCCAGTGGCCCGCACGGCGGCCGGCCGTTTGCCTCCCTCCGGCGCCGGTGCCGCGGGCGCCGGTGCTGCGCCGGGAACGGCCAGCGGCTCAGTGGGCACAGCCCACGTGGTGCGAACACGGAAAGTGGGTGTGGAAGCACAGCACTTGGGGGGGGGTAACCGATGGGATGAACAAACTACCACCTCCCTCAAAACTGAACAGCAAAAGCAGCACCTGAAAATAGGCCAAATCCCCAAAAGGAAACGAATTAGTCTTCCAACCATCCATTTTCAGGTGTTATGTTAGTTTCAGGGAAAGGTTAGTTGTTTGTTGTTTTGCGAATTTCCCATATATTCCACAAGCTCGAAAAATATCTCTCTTCCATGAAACCACGGCGGTTAGGCAGTGTAGTGCCCATGTTGTTTGCATCCCTGGTGGTGTGATGAATTCCGTAGGTGAATGAAGCATTATGAGCAAACACTTGAACCCTTAATAAACCATAGCAAATTACGCACCCAGATGCTCAATGTATGGCCTATTTACCTACATTTACCATAAATTTAGGCCAAATGTAGGTAAATACACCATACATTGAGCATCTGGGGCATACATAATCTATAAAATGTATATAGATTATTTCTATTATATTTGCATACATAGATATTCTAACTTGCCTTCTTTTTGGGAGTAACAACAAGCAAGCAAGGAAGCAAGCAAGGAAGCAAGCAAGCAAGCAAGCAAGGAAGCAAGGAAGCAAGGAAGCAAGGAAGCAAGCAAGCATTGCACCTCAGGGTCGCAAAAATCCAAGACTTGATGAGTGAATCAATCAATTGTCCCAAGGAAACCATTGTGAGTTGAAATTTTCCGGCCGGTTTTCTGCAAACCATGTTTAATGAAAAACTCCTCGAGTTTCCTACGCATTGAGTCGCCTGAAAAAAAAGACGGATTTCCGATTTCCACCGTGGAAAAACCGGGAGGTTCCACGTGGAAACTCCTTAGGTGAGTCAACTTGAACCATCATGTCATCCGATGTTCTGACCAGCAAGGTGCAGCAGGTCCCGCTTTGTTGGGTGCAGACACTGGTGGCAGGACGGTTTGTTTTTTTTTCGGATGGAAACAATGGGAGGACGGGATGTAGACTCATGATTGTTGGGTAGTTTCAAGATGTTTTACTGTAAGCATCTTGTGAGTTGATTCCCTGCTTGAGGAGATGATCCAATTCATGTATTTATATTATTTTTTGATATATATGTATATATACACGTGATGTATAAAAAATCTTTGCAACCACCTAGACCATGTAGATATGCACTTTGTTACTCAGTTCAAAGGATAGAGTGTTGATGCTGGAAGCCGCTAAATGAGACTTTGTGTTCCCTATCTTCTGAACTCTTGTTGAAGCTGGCACAAATATGATATTGTTGCGCAATGACAATTACATCAACACACACATACACATCATGAGAAGGTTCGTGTGCGCCTCAAGGTGTGCATTTTTGTTTGCCTACTAGATGGATTGATATATCATATATGTAGCATTTAGAATGTGCTGTTCACACACTGCTGTATAATTTCATGTACTTTTGTTTCAATATTGATTCGTGATGTGAGTGCTTCAAAAAACACATCACTTTCCAGTTCTACTACAACCAGGTTTCCCTTACACGCATGCAGAATCACCTCGGTCAGGACAGCACCCTTAGGCACTGATGTCCGCCTGCGAAGGGGGCGTTGCTCACAACTTGTTTCACGCCTTTTAGTGCATGACAATACACAAAAAATGAATGGCCTATTATATAGAAATGATTTATAGAGTTATGGCGATTGTTGTTGTTGTTGTTGTTGTTGTTGTTGTTGTTCTTGTTCTTGTTCCAATTGGTATCAAGCAACAGTAGAAGCCCAAAAGTCACCCCAAAAAAAATGCCGCAAACTTAAGTTGCTGGATTCTGGAAATTACCCCAGCGAAGTTGAACAGCTCGCAGTTGGAAATAGGCCATCCTAACCATCAATTTTCAGTATCTTTTGCCGAAGTTGACCCCCGCGGAGAGTCCTTTCCGTGGGAAAATTTTGGTTCGGAAGGTGTCCGCAACGGCTACGGCGTCCCGACATCGCCAGGTTGGGGAATGGGATGGATGTGGGATGGATTGGGGAGGGGGGGTTTTCCCATGGGTTTTTCCTGGTTGGTGCAACAAAAAGAACCCTCCATTTGTTGAGGTTTACATTTCTCAAGGGACACAAGGTCGCAACCCGCAACCTCCAAGTTTCGACCGACCTTGTGGGGAATTAGCAGCCGAAAGGAATGTTTGCGAAAATCGCCATGTTTGTGGGTGTTTCCAAGAATTGGTCACCACTGAAGCGTTTCCTTTTTTGTAACCATATCCAGCAGTCTTTTTTCCGGCAGAAAAAGTTTAGCACATGCACTCAACTGTTTTACCATGTTGAAAATATAGGTAATAAATATGTTCATAGGTATTTGTAAATGCATGATGCTGACGAATGTTTGAGATATACTACAGTAGTGGATAGCCTTAGGGGGGGGTTCGTTGCCACGATTTTTTCCCCAATAATTTCACAACCATTAACCAACATTTTTTCCAGCCAAATGTTCAACCAACATTTCCACCCAACATTTCCAACATATTTTTCCAACACATTTTTCCAACAAATTTTCCAACACATTTTTCCAACACATTTTTCCAACAAATTTTCCAAACAATTTTTCCAACAAATTTTCCAACCAACATTTCCACCCAACATTTCCAACCAAATTTCCAAACAATTTTTCCAACAAATTTTCCAATCAATTTTTCCA
>DF245175.1:0-19914 GCA_000507305.1 Breviolum minutum Mf 1.05b.01 | reverse complement strand
GGCCTCCTTTGACCTTTTTCCGAAGATCACTGGCTCCTTGCTGGCTGGGTTCCTGTTTTCTTCCTCATCCTTGATGCCGTTCTCCTTCTTACATTGCTTCCTCATCAGAACGATCGACACGTTGCTTTGCGATCGAAGAGATTAGTTTCCTTTTCTTGCTTCCCTCTCTTTCTTCTCTTGAAGAGCGTCTGGGTTGCTTATTGAAGGCACGAATCTCTCTTCTTATTTCCTCCACGTGCTGCTTCTCCGCCCAAGTTTTGGGAGGATTCTACGTGCACTGGAGCTCATTTTCGCGCTGTCTACTCACTGGGAACCACTAACTGTGTCTCTAACTACCCACCTTTTGGACGACTTTCACACGGTGGTCTGGCTGTGCCTCGCTACTTGCTGGAGAAGAACTTCTGAGAGGATCTGAGTTGGCTCGCTGCATGCTTTTGTCTCTTGTTTCACTTGGTTTCACAAAGTCCTGGGTTGGTTAAGTTGCCTTGCGCTCTCCAATCAACAGGCCTGCGTTAGACCATGATGTTTCATTGGACGTCCAAGGCCATTAGGAACCGATTCTTAATGGGTCGATGGTGCTATCCTTTGATCTGCTCCTGCCTCCATTAGATCTTCACCTGCGGGTCTCTCGTCACAGACTCGCCCCGGATGATTGCCACTTGCTCCTCCAAAGCTCCCTGTTGGCCACCCGTTCTTTCCTATCCTCGCCTTGCACCAATTTTGACCCCTCCGACTTTTGCCAATGCGGCGTCGGATAATTTGTTTAATTTGTTTGTTTGCAATTTTTGGCCTGAACGGTTCAACTTGTTCGGTGTTGCTTTTTATTACGTCCAATTTCGGATCATGATATGCTGACTGTAGGGCGTTCTGCCCGGGACCTTCTTCTTATGAAGATCGCACCTTAGCAGCGTGGAGCAAAAAAAAAGAGCTCCAGTGCGTGCAGTATCCCCCCAAGATGAACCTGGGAGAAAAGAGCAGCACATGGAGGAAGTAGATGAAGCAACCCAGACGCTCTTCAAAAGAAGAGAGAAGGTGGGGCTGAAGAAGGAAACCAAACTCTCTTCGAGAACCATGGTAACTCGGCGATCACGAAGGTGAGGAGGCTGTTTGTGTAGAAGAGCAACAGCAAGGATGAGGAAGAAAAATAGGAACCCAGCCAACAGAGAAGCGGCAAGCAGATGATCACTTTGGATCTGAATCACTTTGGATTCTGCGGCGGGGCGGCCAGAGAGAGGGAGAAGATGAGGAGAAGAAGGAAGCAAAGGTGAAGTGAAAAGAGGATATTCTCGCTCCAGGGCCAACCTCAATGGTGGTGAGCTGGATTGCGAAAACACTCAGTGGCAGCGACATCCAGTTCCTTGTCATTTTCAGCTTGTTTGGCATTAATTGAGGGCCTCAAATTGGTGGATCCTGAGTTCGCTACAAAAGTAGCGTGTAGGATGGACAGGAGAGCAATCTGGCAGTTGCCTGGAAGCTCGAGGTCCTTGCGGTCATAGATGCGAGCGACACCGGGAGAAGCCATTTTCTGTACTACCCAAGTTTGAGCCTGGACGGGGCCATATTGGGTAACGTGATCAAGCAAGGAGAGGAAACTCTGAACATCCATCATTTCCTCTCAACTCATCCTGAATTTATCGATCAACTCCTCCCACACGCTACTCTCTCCAACATTGTATTTATCGCTCGTTCCGACCCCCAGGGATTCTCTGCATATTGCACCATTTCCAACACTGTGAAAGCCATCGGCATCTTTCAGCAAAAGTTACCCCTTTTCTTACCCAATCCCGTGAAGCTATGGCGCGCAGCATTGTTGCCCTCACGAGCAAAGGGCTCTGCATACTTCTGCTCCCTAGCACGCAAGAATTTCGGTTCTCTTTTCTACAGACTCTCCGTACCCTCTGTGCCCACCGTCATGGCATTTGCCACATTGGCAATGTCCCTCCTGATCTTGACCGCCTCGTCAGCAGAGCAGAGAGAGGAAGGCACCTTGGTACGGTGTTGAGAAAGGACGTAGGCGCCAAGGGCCGGCGGCAGAAAAACCACGAGGTGGATAACCTTCATACACGTTTCAGAAGTCCCTTTAGTCCAGTCGCAGCTTTGATTCTGCGCGAGGTGTTGGAGAAAACTTGAGAGGACCGTACCCGGGTGGGGAGTAGCGTTGCCTTGCACGTGTTGGCGATGAGGCACGTGATCAGGTGACGGTCAAAAGAAATAAGAAGTTCCTTAAGATCCAACACTAATCGTGCCCAAGGGTAGGTGAGAGCAAGTTGGGTCAAAGCTGCGTAGTGCTTGGTGGAGAGGACGTTAGGGAGCTTTTTTGTGTTCGAGTCCATCTTGGCGAGCAGTTCTTGAAAGGCAGTGGTGGTATCATGCGAGTAGGTGAAGTCGTTTCGGGTCAGATCTTCCTTCCGCTCTGCATCCTCCTCCAAGATATGAAGGGCGGGCGTTTCACGAAGGTGTGCAGCGAGGCGGCCATCTGCTTGAACATTGAGGATCTCTTCCCGCACTGTGGGCTGTACAGGAGCGGAGGAGGAGCGGTGACGTTCGGGATTAGTCCACATAGGCTGGGATCCTGCCAGGCGGAGTGGAAATGCAAAGGAGGAATAGGTGCGGTGTAAGTGGCAATATTAAGACTGACGATGTACGTCGGGAGGGCTATCAGTGAGTGGTACAGAACGGCGTCGGAGAACGGTTTTAAAAAGCCTGCGTTGGCAGTAGAGAGCAGGCCTTGCAAATATTCTTGGGCTTTGGAGGTTCCGAGCGGAGGAGGGGATCGACGACTTTGGTAGAAAAGGAAGCTAAAGTGTCTGGGTTGGCCAAAACTGATAAATGTTCTTCGGCGAAGTTATGGAGAGCATGTGCGGAGGCTGGAAGCCTGTGTGCTGGATTGGCATTGTGCAGGGCATCCTCGGTGGTGAGGGCTTCGAGTCCTTGCTGGTGGAGAGTCTTGCTGTGTGCGGGTAGTCAAGGTGGAACTGGATTGCGTTGCGACTGCGTGGCAAGAGCCACCGGAAGAACTGCAGGTGAGTCCCGAGGCCACCGGATCATCTGAGGAGGCAAGGCAATCATCAGTCATGCAATCCCGAAAAGAGGGGATGAGTGTGCCCCTTGTTAAAGGAAGCGTTGGCAAAGAAATATGTGCCTGACACGGGTCGAAGGATTAGGATTGGTGGATAGAATGGAGGTAGACCCTCGTCCAGCTGGAAAAGGGAAGAGAACCATAGGAAACTGAGCCTGCAGAACGAGTCCATCACTCGCAAAGCTAATGGTGGCACTTGGATGATTAGGGAGAGAACCCTTCCACTCAAAGGCAAAGGCGTCGACCTGGTGGACGTTGCTCGAAGGGACAACTCCCGTACGGAGGGAGAGTGAAGTAGAAGATGTGTTTAGCGTAGGATACGGCGATAGCGAGGGGGAGGCAATGCCATTCCATACCATGAGATTTGGTGTGTGATTTGCCAAGTTTCGGCAGGCAGTGTAGATGCTGGATGTGTTTTCACGTCACAGGTTGCGTGATGAAGGCTCCCAATCGGGGGAGGTCAATGGGAGAGGCACCAATGCTAAACATGCCATGGCGAAAGGCGCAAAGAGTACGGAGGAAATGCAGAGAAGAAGTAGAGAAACGGTCAGTACTGGGAAGGAGGAGGATGCATAGGCCTTTGCTGCGGGTGAGGGCAACTAAGTTGCGGGCTTGAGCTTCCTTGGTTTTGGTGAGAAAGTCCGAGATTTTACAGGAAACAAAGACGGAGGCGACACCACCAATGCCGATGGCCTTGACCGTGTTGGAGATGGTGCAGTAGGAAGAGAAACCCTTGGGGAAGTCGAGGGCAATCTGGACAATTGTTTCAATGGTGGCCCGCCGCTCCAGATCTTGATGGAGAGTAGGGTCGTTGCTGATTTTTGTGTGGATCTCACGGAAGGTAACATTTTCAAGATGAGGAGTGTACTGTTTGCCTTTATGGTCTGTGCGTGTAAATTCTGTGAGAGTGGTGGGAAGAATTTGTTGCTTGTAGATCATCACGAGGCAGAATTCGTACAAGGAGGGAGGAAGGTTGTCCGGAGGGAGGCCCACAGCATCGAGGATATCGTCGACCGTATCGTTGTGTGGTGTGAGAATGAGCAGCTTGGAGCTTTCTTGATTGCGGCGGACCTGCCGAGCCACATAGTAGGACAGAGTCGCAGCCACCTTGATGATATTGACGACATCATCTGGAGGAAGTTTGTTGCTCCCCGCAGACAAGCGGGGAGACCAATGGAGAAGGCGGTACCCTGAACAGTGGTAGGATACGTTTTGAAGGTCTACGGGGAGTTTGGTCGCCATTTGGTCAGGGAGTGGGTCTTCATAATGACCAAAGGCCACGGTCTGTCCCGAGGAGTATTGAAGATGAGGATAATGCATGGCCACCTGGGTGAAGTAAGTGTCCGCAGGACATCGGAGAGAATGTGGAAGGATGAGGTGTAAGGTGACACCAGCAGTGGGCACCATGCCTTCGGCTTCCCAAACGGTAGCGGGCAAGCAGGAGAGGGGCAAGCTAGAGTCGCAGAGGTATTGGAGGATGTCGAATGGAGAGTCTCGATCAGAAGGAAGGTTGGAGACCTGAGCGGCACGTAAAGCCTTGAACAAGGAGAAAAGCATGGAGGAGGGGAGGTGTGGTTTGGAGCCTCCCAGGAACCCGATGGCCTTATGCGCCAATTGGTCAACCAAAGCTTCCTGGAGTTTTTCACCGCCAGTACCGGCTTTGGTTTGCTCGTGGTCCCCTGTAAGACATTGTAAGCAACTACATGGCAAGTTGGCACCGATCACGGTGAACCCTGCCTTCCCTCCTTGTTGAGATTCGTCGTTGAAGGCCAAGCGAACGGAGAGATGAGAGTAGGAGTGGCAGAGTTGACGTAATAAGCCACCTTGCGTGATGAGGACACAGCGAAGAGGAGAATTTTCCTGAAAAAGGTTGGCTCGATCTAGAGGAGAATATCACAGCTGGTATGGTTGTTGCAGAGGTTACAACTTCGACGGAAAATTGCCAGAGAAGAATGGAGTCAAGGTATCTCGTTCAAGTGGGTCTCTGACTCCAAAAAAGTGGGGTCACGGGGTTGCCAGGTTCACGTTGTTGGACGGTCAACTAGGATGTCTGTGGTCTTGATTGGGCCTGCCAGGACGAATTTTAGAACCCCAGATTGAAAGGTTTGTGGTGGTGTTGGGCTGTGCCATTTGAACTGCGATGTGGGACCACGTGAATAGCCTCGTCACAGACCCTATTCAAATTGTGGGATAACGCCCGCTGCTTTGATTGCTGATACCTATCAAATGCAACCTACTCGCTTTAGCAGGACAATACAAGCCTTCAGTAAGAGTGTGCTCCAAGGCGTGAGTAGTAAGAAGGGCGGACTTCATCCCTGCTGAGTCTTTCAGGTCATGAGGCACTAAAAAGTGTCTCACCGTAGGATCGAAAAGAGGTAGAGAACTTTCAAAGCAAACATGTACTGGGAAGATATGAGTCAGACAAATATCCGTGTCACCTGTAGTGTTGGGTGGCAAGTAAAAGAGATTCACTTGTCGGTCCAAAAACTTCTGTAAGTCACTGCGGATTGCTTCGCTGGAACTCCTCACTGAGAAGCACACTTTTGACCGATCCGTCCAGGACCTACCGTAGTTTTCATCAAGGCGCTCTCTAGAGATGAGGAACGTGCTCATTGCCTTATATATTGGTTGGGAAGATCGTGGACGACGGCCACAATCTTACCTGCCTTTTGCAATTGGTACATCTTACGCGAGCTATTTCGGCACATCGTGTCTCCCTGGAGTGACAATGGGAAGCCTCAGTTAATGTTGAGTTATCACCGGACTCGTGGCAACCTTTCCCGGTCGAATTCGGTCAGAGACCAAGAGTCATTGCACTGCTAGAAGTGGAGTGGAAACTCAGAAATCAAGAAATTAAAAACAGTTAACACTCTTCAGAGTGTAACTGTGCTGTAGATCTTTCTCCAAAAAGGCGCTGTTTGTTTTTTGTGTAGTTTTTTTGGGAAGTCTTCAGTTTAGTTAGTTTTGAAGCTTTCAAGTGTTTGTGCAGCAACGATTACATAAGCACACATAAGAGCTTCGCTTACGATTCTGTTTCACAGGCGTGTTTCATTTTTTGTTGAGGAGATTGGCTGAACAAATCGTGGTTTGTTTTGGTTTTTGATTTGTTTTATTTGCGGTTTTGGTTGTTTTTCTGTTGTTTTGGGTTTTTATTGGACTTTGTTCCTACTTATCCTCTGTTTCGCATTGCAGACATTTAACTGCCACTACCGTCATGATGAGCGCAACATAAAAACAAAAAAAGTCATTGTTGTAGCAATGTGGTAGCTGTTCTTTGTTTGACATCCACTTTCTTGGAAATTGCAGAAGAAAGTGCGATCTGTAGAGATTTCACAAAATCTAAGCTGATCTCTGTGTCCCGCAAACGCTGATTCTTGTTCCTCATGAAATCTAGTTGACAGATTTTGAAATTGCAATTGTTTATTGTTTGACAACTTTGTAGTAGTTTTGGCCTTACATGGAGCAAGCAAGAAGGAACCGATTGTTAGAACTGGCAACATGGACATCTTATGTTGGCTGAAAAAAACATTGCGTTCAATTTTTGTGACAATCTCCAACTGTAAATTATGATTTTGGATTCTGGAAAACCCTATTATTTTTCCGCACGCTGTTTTAATTTTGTTGTTTTTCCCGAACCAACAAAATCAGTTGATTCAATGCAGTGTTGTGCCCGTTTCACATTCAATTGCATTTTACACATGCTTTCCAATGATGCCGCAACACTTTGGTTCGCGTGTAACCACGCAATACATAAACAAATGTTTGAGCAGGAACTTGATGGCAAAGAATCATTGGTTGGGTTTGGTTTTCAAAACGTTGGCAGCTGTTTCTTTGCCCTCAAATGCATTGCAGAGTGGCATAAAACAAAAATTTGAAGTGTTTAGACATTTCCGTTTTGACAATTGCTCACTATCTGTTCTATGAACTTGTTTTCTTCTTTTAAAACTTAATTCGACTTGGGATTTGAACATGATACGATTTTGACTGAATGCCATCGTATCGGCAACCAGATTCTACAAAACATCCTAAGTCTAAGCATACAACGTAGATTCGTCCATTGATTGATATGATCAAACTGACCCATGTGCTGCAGGAACCGGTGTGTTTGTCTTGAAAGGTCAATGGAACCTTGTCCACCAAAAATCATATACAATCTAATTGGAATGCGGATCGCATGAATTCGTGGCGTCGGATTCCCACAGGATCCATCACATTTTTTCCTGTCGTATTTGTTCGAAGGAGACATCGAGATCCATCTGACGAGGCCAAAACACCCTCTATTTTCTTGCTGTTTCGTTCCACTTTGGTGGTTCTCAGACAATATCTAACAGATTATAGCACGAAGATCCATTTTTTTCGAACGTTTTTTTCTCCAAATTTTGTGAACAGTGCTCACGTCAATAGTAAAGCAGGAAGGGACAACGTTTTTGAAGTGGCTCAAATTCACACCAGCCTGAGGATGATGTTCCCTGGATCAAAACCTGGGTGATGTGCTTAATTGCTGCTGACCATCCTTGGATATGAGACTGTCCAGAGCAATTCATTCAGAATTGCCAAAGGCAAAAACAACAGAAAAAAACAGAAGCATATTTTCCTAGAATCAGGAAAAAAACATCTGAAATTCCTATGTGAGAGGAAAACAAATCCTTTATGGACGGGTCCCAGAGTGACTCGATTAGGATTCGAAAGGTGGTTCATGGTCACAGATGTTTTGGACTGTCCAAGGCGGCAGATTTATTTTTCGGAATTTTGATAGTTGTGAGCTCTCTTCTACTTGGTCAGAAGCTCAGTGTGTGTGGATGTCCCACAAAGCCACAAGTGGAGTGCCGTTTTTGAAATGATGATGAGCCATGCAACTTTTTCAGCCCTGCATAACTGCAAATGTGTCTTTCTATGCACTGAAGGCGTCGACATTGAATTGGGTCTTCAACAAATCAATGCATGGAGAGATGCACTTTTCTGGATTCAGTTCTACACTTAGCAGCCAGACTAACTTGGATTTTTTGTGATGAGTTTGCTGCATTTTTTTGCATTTAACCGCTGTTTAGCCGTTTGTTACTTGGATTTTTGTAACACATCAAAGCTTTGAACAACAATTGCCGTTCTGCACATGACTTTGCAAAAAACGAATTGAGCCCTCAAGGCTCGGCTTTTTGATCATGTTCGTGGTGGAGTTAATCATGCGAGATGGATCCTCAATTTTTTTTTCTCCCGGTCATTTGAGTTTTTTCCGTGGTGGCGGGAAAACCAAGCGGACAAAAATATTGGAGTGAGTGATTTTTGGTGTAGCATGTTGTTGGCGGCAAGCAAGAAATTGCAGTGGTGGGAGGATATCACAAAAACTGCAGGTGGCGGTTGATGGGTGCAAATACTTTTGGCGCTTGCCTCAGCGGTCAGAAATTGTCTGAAAACTCGAGAGCCAAGGGCCAAGAGCATGAGCAGAACATCACTGGGTTCGTAGAGAGGTTTCCCACATGACTGCCTGTGCCAGCGGTCATGAATGAAGTGATAGTTGGCTGTCTGGGCTAGCAAATGCCCCCGGCCCTCACCTCGACACATATTTTTGGTGTTTGTTGGTGTTTAAATTTTTCGCCTCCTGGAAAAGATCTTCCAGCTGAGTGTCAGTGATTCATCTGCACTTGCTTCAGTAGACAAGCATTGGAGTCTAGTATTTCTATTCTGGAAGGTTCTTTCCCAATTTATTGGACACCTTCATTATTGGCTGTTCTGTTGTGGAGTGCGCCGTTCGGCTATTGCAGTTGCTGCATGATGATGGCATTGGGTCTTGCTAAGCCATATCAACTCGAGGTAAGAATCTCTTATAGCAACCTCTCCAAAACAAGCACGTCAGAAATGGCACTCATTAATTTTTTGGACTTGACATGCATTCGTTGAGTCGATGTGTATGGTTTCTCTCACTGTGGTATGCTTTGTACACACAAAGATCTATCTTGTTGTTCATGCTTTGTAAAGAAGGACCTCTTGATCTCTCCAACAGTTTGGACACAAAATTTCGTATGATGATGAAAACTATACATGTTCAACGGTATATCAAACATACTTCTATCGTATCAATATGACTCGGTACTACCAAAACCTGATTGGGCTAATCAAGTCGGTCCTTTTGAAAAGGTACATTGTCGCTGCTGCCGGCACTGCCGTGGATATTAGCGCTCTGTCTTTGATGAGGCTGACAAACAACCAGTTGTGTAAAGCCCTTGAAGTCAATACAGTCCATGGCAGTCTCATAAACCTTCCCTGCTCTGGTACCGCTGCAGGATCTTTCGCCTTCTTCGGATTCTCAGGGTCATACGTCTCATTCGAGTCTGTATGCTTCTCAGACTGACTTGGAAAAACTGGAACAATCCATGTCCTAGATGACCAATGGATTGCTTGAGGCCCAAAGCTCTACAGGATTTGCACAAGCTTAGTAGCGTCACTGTCCTAAACATTTTCTGGTGCAGCCTTTGCTACTTTGCTATATTTGCTGAAAGAGACGCGGGGCAGCTTGTTGTTTGCTCTCGTGCACTCTTTCTATTTGCACTTGTTGCTCGCACCCAGGGCTGTCCGAGCAGTGTCCTGGGTTTTCTTGCTGCTTTTCGTTTTCATGTGCGCATCCAGTTTCTGAACGGTCAATTGCTGAAGGACGCTCCACTGAACTGCTGGCAGGTACATCTCTGCTCTCAGTTGCACCGTTTTGCTCCATAATTCAAAGGTCCCTTTGATTCGTCCTGACCCAAGAAACGCTTGTCCAGAAGTGGGAGCTGTTTCACAGTAAAAAGGACTTTTTCGTTATTTTCCAGTCTTTGCACAAGCTATGCTGTGTAGGTGACAACTTTGGTGCTGTTTTCCCCAGTTTATACATTCACTTTGTGGTCCGTTCCTGAGTAGGGAAGTGTCTGCAGAGTGTTTGCACCTCCATTTTTAGTCTTGAAGGTTGAAATGTTGGTAGGTCTTCCGGTGTTCCTGTCATGAAAAACACATGAGCAGTGATTTAGTTTAGGAAGGAGGTGTACTACTCGGTTAGCTATTCTCAATATATATAGTTTCTAACATGTCTGAATGTTTGCCAGACTTTTGGAAGATGTGCAACTCACAAACCTTGACAAAACAAGGTTTCTTTTCACTTACATCCCCAAAAATCAACATGCCCCCTGAAAAGGGACCATTTCAAAAGGAAATTAATCATCTTCCAACCATTTTTGGAAGTGCTATGTTAGTTTTCGGGCTCAGTAAGTTTCACATTTCAAATATCGAGATAAAGGCAATGGGTCCACATGTTGCTGCCTTGTTTGTTTCTCCCGAGATCCTCACAGTGGAGGGATTTCCCGAGCTCGTTGGGGCCATCGCGGAGGACTTTTTTTTCTCGCAAAGTTTCGTTGGAAGGTGAAAAACAGCCAACCTGGCTTGACTCCTTTTTTGTGAGAATTCTTCTTTGGATTTTTCAAGGAGAATGGCTGGCTTTGGTACATTTACTTTTGCTGTAATCAGCTCAGTGTTTTGATTGGTGGAATCCAGATACCAAGAGAGGGGTGTTACCCAGAAAGTGTGCCTGGCGCGAAACTGCGCACTGCTACAAGCAATATCCATCTATCGCCTGATGTGAGTTGAAGCTCTGAGACAGTTTCGCTTCACGGAACCTTGTTTGGCTTGTCATGCGAGATTTTTTTTGCGGATTCAACATCTTTTTGGTTCAACCATTATGTACGTCTTGGACCAAGATGCGTGTGTGTAGTTTGACATCCCTTTGCCTTTTTTTAAGCTGCTTGGAAAGGCTACATTCTCTTCACCAATGTCATGGTAATGAACACAGTCACAGGTGCATCTTGGGATGATGATTGCCCAAGGGAGCTTTTTTTTCACAAAAATCATGGAGTGTGAAACATCTTAGAACCCGAACCCCAACCATGGCAGGGTGCGAAAAAAATCCTTGCTGCAGGTGTTATTTGCCAAACCGTCGTCTCTCAGGGCAGCACAGATCCTGGTGCCAAGGTGAGGATTCGAATGTTTAAATGGGCAGTGGGGATGTTTTTTTCCCGCTGTTTTGAGGCTCAAGTCTTCAAAGAGTTTGACAAACTGAAGGAGGTGCTGACGGCTGGTGGGCTTCTTTTTTGGAAACAGATTTTGCAAACGAAGGAATTTACAGGGCCATGCAACAAGGAGGCTTTTCAGCAACGTGTTTTTGGAATCACATTGGTAAGACCGATGTATGGATGTCAAGTTTTGAATCTCCTTTTGTTTGGGGAGGATTCGCCGTTCAGTTGCTGAGCAGAGACGGATGCTTCAACATGATGTACTCAACTTCTCTTGAGGATCTAGGTTGAAGGGTCCAAAGAAAACCAGCAGTTAATCGAAATCGGCCATCCTACAAAGTGCACAATAAGTTCTGCTGATTTTCGGTAGAAAGGGGTTTTTCAATCTTCCTGGTGCAGAGCATTGGCTACTTTCCACGGTCCAAATGGGTACTGTGCTTGTTTTTGCCATCATCGAGCCGCCAGGTAGTTCTGGATTGTATGCTCCTTGAAGGATGGGTCTGTTTCAAAGCGCTCCGTTTCATATGTCTATATGGGAATTCTTGTGATTCTGCAGCTAGGGTGAAAGTAGCACCAATCTCTGCCTTCGAACCTGATGTTTTTCCCTCGTGTTCAGGGATTGTTTGGTCAGTGGTGCAGCGCCTTGTGGAGGTTTAAACTACGAGGAAGAGATGAGCTTCAAAGATTTCCAACAGGTCATGCGTAATCCAGGTGCAGCTGCAAAGTGAATGGAGTTTCACAGTTCACCTGGTTTTTCAAGGTCAGAATGATGCGATAAGGGCAGACTCGGTAGTGATCTTTAAACAGATCCAGATCAAAAACTAGACAGGTGTTCGAGCATCATTTGATGCAGTTGAAGTTTGCCCCAATCTCAGTTGCCAATTTTGTCTCTCACAAATGTAACAAAAGATCATTGGATCAATTGGGATTTGCACCAGGAATTGTCAGGTTGTACGTCGAAAACACCAGATTTTCTATGATTTGCCTACTCACGAAGCCCATTTTTTGGCTTTGGTCCAACATGGAGGGCCGGGAGTTGTTGGGACAGATCCGAAGCAGTAAAAGCTTACCGGAGCTTTTAGCGCATGAAGAAAGCTGCCGGTCACGGCTGACGATGCAAGTGGAGTCCATGTACAAGATGCAAAAAACCTTCCATCGTGATCAGCAGACACATGTAAAACACTTGAAGCAACGGACGTTTCGTCAACCTGGTGAACCTCGAAGGATGCAAAGGATGCCGCGTTTTGGAGAGGTTTCGCAAGGAAGCTACAATCAACATAGCCAACTTGGAGGCTGTTTTCAGCAAGTTCAGCATCTGGATCAAGCTCTCGCAATGATACAGACAAAGAAGGATCAGTTGCAGAGCCAAAACAGACAAGTTATGATGGTGAAGCCAATTCAAGCCTCAGGACGGGTGATGAAAACTTCAACAAATCCCAAAATGAACAAAATAACCTTTGTTTGTTTTGGTATCGTGTGGTTGTTTAATTTTTTTGTGATGTATTATTGCTAGGTTACGAGACGTTGTATCGTAGTTGTTGCAAACATAGGTCCTAGGTGATAGATTTGAGTACCTGGTGCATGATCATGAAATCATGCTTCTAGATGCTTGCATGACAATGAATCAGTGGCGTTTCTTTCTTTCTACAGCATCCCTCAGTAAAGTTCGCTGTCTCCCTGTCAAGGCTGCTCTAGATCTCAGTCTGTGTGCGACATGAAGCAGTGGTTCTCGTCCTACGGAGAACCATCAGGGCTCACAAGGTGGAAAGATTGGCGTTCAAATAGTCCCTTTGTACAGAAAATGAAGTGCAAATTCAAGGTCTCTTATTAAAGGCTTGTTTTAAAGAGCAAAACCTTCAATACCATCAAATCAAATGTTGCTTTTTTCTTTCTAATTATTCTTTTGCTATTTCTTCTTCTTGCCTTGTGACATTAAGACCAAGGATGTTGTCCTCGTAAGTGAATTGAAAGGTAAAAGAGAGGACTTGCAGCTTGCAAATCTGTCTTGGCCCAAGGGTCCAGGCTCAAGGGCAAGCATTTTTTCGTCCGCCGACGAGTCATTTCATGCCGTGAGTCGAGTAAGGACTCATAGGGAAAGGACAAGAAACTTGTAGTAATATGTAGTGATTATATGTTTTTTTTTGGAGCAAGTGATCTCCAAAGGAGTCCAGCTTTTTACGATTTATCACAGCTTGTCACGGCTCAGCTTGAAGAGCTTGCAGCCTCCAGATTAAGCTGGTTATTGACAGATGCAAAAAAGATAGCTTTGAGGAAAGACTTGGAATTGGATCAGCACATCTAGGTTTTTCTGCACCTTCAATTTTCAATCTTTTGCAAATGTAATATCAAGCCCGGATCAACAGCCTCCTGTCTGTTTAATGCGGTTTTCAAATGGCTTGCCTTTACTGAGCTGCAGGTTTAGATCTCGAAGAAGAGCAACTCTTCAGCATCATCGATGAGAATGCAGATGGAAAATTAAGCCTGGTTCCAAGAGCATGAAGCGAAACACACATCAAATTTGGGACAACTTTTGCAGGGCGTTCTTCATGAAGGCTGCCCAAACTCGCCCAGAAATCCTTCCAAACTGTCGAATTTGAATAGGTTTCGAAGAGTTCTTCCTTAGTCTTTGGCGACTTCGAGGGAGCAAAGTGAGATTCTTAGGGTATTGAGACCGACCTCATGGGTTGAACACGATGCATGTTTTTGTTTTGTTGTTTTGTAAAGTGGATTTTCTTCTTCACCATGAGCATAGCTGTTGGTTTGGGTTGGTGGTTTGGATGTTCCTTATAACCCTACATTTGTATTTTGTTTTTGCTTGATTTTCTTTGACGCGCGAGTCACATGCGAGTCAAGGGTTTTTCGATGCTTGAGGAACGCTTGCATTCCCTCTTGGTGCAGTCGGATGTTGTTCATACCCACAAGCGATTGAGGGAGCGAGTTGCATGAGGCTTAGGTTCTCTGTGTTCTGTTGCAAGGAAATGCAGACACCGAGCCTATTGATACTTTGGGTGTGGCCCCCTCCCTAACAGGAGCAAATGGAGGTTTATAGTAGTTTATAGAAGTTCTCTATTACAAAATGTATAATTATCCTGGTGATCACTGTTACTGGGAGGGGGGGCCACACCTAATTGATACACTTCCCAGCACTGAGGGCTTAAGCATCGGTTGTTAAGGCGCAGATGTCCGAGGATTTACAAAGTTGTAGCTCTCAGGAATGTGAAACGCCAGGGTAGCCAAGCTTGGAAGGCTGAAATTCTTCTAGCTACAAGGTGATAGAGGCAGAAAATGTTAATTTAACGGCCAGGAGTTTTTGCAGCAAAAAGAATGAGATGAGTGGGCTATTTTGCACAGAATCCGATGATGTGTTGCTGAGTGAACAACAAAAGTTCCATGAGTTTCACATGAAGTTTTTCGAGTGGCAGCAACATTTGAAAATCAGGATTGGCTTTGCCTTAACGGAACGATGTCGTGAGATGAGACAGCGAATAGAGGCGACCGAAGTCTGCAAGCTGTTTGAATGTCATGCGATTCACTTCCAGTTAGAGGAAATAATGACTTGACTTTTCCACACTTCATACATGCAGCTTAGCCTTTGTTGACGAACTACTGAATTCATCCAAAAATATTTGAACTGTGTTTTTCTGAAAAGGCACTCTTGTCGATCTTCAGACATGCTGAGACTCAAATTTGCACAACAAGACATCGTTGAACAATGGAGCAAAAGGGCATGAAATAATCAAACATGTAGCTATTTGGTAGCATTTTTGAGGTCCAAATTGCAAGAAATTCTATCCACTCCGCATCAGGAGCAGTTGCAGCAGCAACAGACACTTCGAAAAGATGAGCCTCGGGAGCTGGCAAAGAAGCAGCTGTTGGGTGGCCAAGTTTCAGTCGGCGCTTGCGTTTTAGCAGAATCAGTGTGGGAGGTTGAAGAACGGCTATTGTGCAACAGGACAGAACTTCTGCAAAGCACGAAGGATGCTACGTCGACAGCACAGCGCTCAGAAACACAACACAGCACATTACAAGGAAGAGAGAGGAGCAAGACGTGTTCATTTCCACGTAGGCCAAGTACTGGTAGGCTATGCTTGAAGCTGAATGGGGAACACACATCAGTTCCGGCATTGTAAGCTTTACTGCTCAAGGATGCCAAAAGAATCAGTTATTTTACTTTGCGTTTGCGTGCCTTTTACAAGAAGGCAACTCATGTTCGTCCATGCTGGCAATTGTTGTGAGCTTGATAGCATCTCGTCAGCAAAAAATTGGAAGGTCGTCAGAAGCTTCACTTTGATAGAAGCCACAGTGCACCCAAGGGACTAGCAGAAGCTGAATGCTGTTGGCCGCATCTTGTTAGCAACAGGTGTGATGTGTGTGTGCGTTTGATGTCATTGTTGAGCGTCAATGTGCAACAGATGACTTAAACGAACATGCAGCATGCAGCATTTGACTGCTTACAGTACCGCTTCAACTGCGGCAGCAACTAGCTTGACAAAACTAAACAGGAATATACGAACTTTACAAGGTTACGACATATCTATATACTTCCGATTTGGTGCATCTTCCTGCAAGACTGTAAGACCACTGCAGCCTCCTTCATTTCAACAGTCGGATTGTTTTTTTTAATTGTCTGCCGGCGCGCATCCTCTCCTGTACATTAGTGATGTCTCCCCCCTCTATAAGTCCTTCCGCAATCTTGCGGAGCAATGATCAAAGTCCACAGTCTGCAAGTGTAGCAGTTACCATAACTCAGGAGTGCAACAGGCATGTGCTCCGACAATACACGCATGCAGATCACACAGGGCGAGTTCTGTTGTGGATATTCATCTTGCGATATTTCATGTGACTCGGATAGACAACGAGGGGGGTGCATGATAAAGCTTGCCCAAATCTTGTCGGGCATGGTGACCTGGTGTCATAAAACTCAAAAGAGTCATACAATTTCAACTCTCTTTCTTCTTCAGATTGTCTGAAAAACGCAGGTTGTGATTGTGGTCGTGCTGGTTGCAGATCCAGTACCCCACACAAGGATTGTTCCTGTGCTGCACCGGGTTGAGGGAGATTTGGTGCTTCGGGCCGACCCCTTTCTTCTGACGACCGAGGCTCTGACAATTTAGATCTTCTCATTGCCAGGTGCAGCAACAGGTGTGGGATAAAGTCCAATGAAAACACGACTGAACCGTCAAAAACCCCGGCGACTTATGTGTAAAATAACCTTGTTGAACATGAGGTTGCATTTTTTGATCACAAGACTCTGATGGGTTTGCCTATTTCCCACATGATAGGTTTGTCGTCTGCCATGTGACTGAAACTCCTCAGAGTTGTAAAGGCCTGTCTTTGAGGAGGAGGTCAATATGTCCACTGGATTCCGGGATTACAATTGTGCCAGCAGCTTAGTTGCAGAGACCTTGGAGGCAACTGAAGTCAGGCATGTTGATGATGACGCAACCATTATTTACGATGGTTTTAGAGTGCTGTGAGAAAGCCCTTCCAACTGAAACTGTTAGAACATTCTCAAAGCCCTACAACTCATCAATGTTCGTTTGTCAATGTTTTCTTCTGAAGTCACAGCAGTTGGGTGGAAATCCTCCATGCTCAGCTTTCATCAACTAAAACAGTGCTGCTCAACCGCTAAGTCTGCAGAAGTTGCGATGCCTTGGGGTTACATTGACCAATGGCTTGGCTTCGCTAGTCCTGTTGATATCACAGGCCTGGATGGGTTTGCAGGGCAGCATCCCAGATGGGTGCCAATTGGACCCGATTTTCCCACAACAAACCTGCTTTTTGGCAAATTTCTAAAGCAAGGGCTGAATGCTGGTTGTCTCTTCTCAATTTGTTCTGGTTGTTTTTTTTGTTGAAGGTTGTTGTTTGTGTTGGTGTTGTTGTTCTTTTTGTGGCCACACTGTTTGCATGTTTATCATCATTCTGTAAGCAAATCAGGTCTCTAAGACTCTAAGAACCAGCTTTGACCTCCAACAATTACTTGAAAGCTGTTTGGAACAGCATGAGTCGCTCCAAACAATTGAAAACTTGAATCAGGAAATTTGAAAGGCAAACCGGCAAACCCGTGCATTGGCTTTTTTTTGATGCATCACTTAGCCCTGGGGTATGCTAGGATGCTGGTAATGCGGTAAGGCTTGTGTGTTTTGACACGCGGGTGAAGGTATCTCTCTGACTGACGATCAAGTTCCAGACTATGAACTCTGGTGTTTGAGCGCAAGTAGTGTCGTGTTTTGGTCTTTAGGTGCGAGGTTTGTCTCGTGTTCGTAGGTGTCCAGGATATTTTGAAAATTGATGTAAAAGGGAGCCATACCCCCTTAGTTGGAATGCCAATGAAAAACCTCATCGACAGCTAGCAATCGTCGGGGGAAGCATTTTGCCGCAGTAGGGTGCAGAATTGTCAAGGAGTTTAGACAAGTAGCATTGATGAGGTTTACTCAGATAGATTATGCACTAATACCCACTAGCCAAAGTCGCTCATCATGATATCTTACCTTCGTTATTCAATGTTATTCAGCAGTTGCCAAGACCATAAGGAATCAGCAGGCTAAATTAGCAAAGATTTCAACCCCCAACTTACAGCTATATACTTTTGGTTTTGTCTGCCTCACATTTTCCTCTTGTAAAGATTCTACAGCAGGGGCATCACATGAATCCACTGGATGACCATTGTTGACTGGCAGTGAAATTCACCACAACTGCCCACGCGCAAGTCAACAAGCTGCCAGTTCAGGAAACGGACCCAGAACATGGATACACCCATATGTACACATGTATAATGTCACTAAAATACGGGAATTTACTATAGTAGTGATAGGGCATGGGGCATAGTTCGTTTATCCATTTTCACCTCATCACATCACCATCCACCATATCCATTTTTCACCATCATTTTTCACCCACCATATCACCAAGAAAAATCACATCCATCAACCCATTTCATGCACCCATCTCATTATCATTCTTCAACTCCATTTTTCTTCACATTCATATCATCAATTTTTTTTCCCTCATCATTCATCTTCTACTATCATCTCATCATCATTTGAACTATGCCCCATGCCCCTTCATAGAATTTAGGTTAGTAAAAAACATTGATACATTAATTAGTTAAAATAAATGTATCAAAGTATTATCACTTTTCAAGGATATACCCCATCGCTTGTATATGAAAATCTTTGTTAAAAATTTGTGGATAGGGTCGTCGCCATCGCCCACCAAGCATCCATATCATTGTGCATCTGAATTTGTCTTTGAGATTAGAACTTCTATTGAGCAAAATGTGAAAATCTGGGTCAGGTAAAGCACAGTAAAGACACTTCATATTGTGAAAAGTGTTCTCATCGTAATAATTTACATATTTTCTAAATGTCTTAATGGTTGGAAATTTGTTGAGTTTAACGAAGTATTCTATCCAAACTTTTAAATCCTTTTCGTCTTCATTATTAGTTTTATTTTTGTCCAGAATTTCTCTTGTTTTGACGCATCTCTTACACTCACATGGAATGAAACTTAAGATGTTTTCCACGATTTCATTTGGTAAAATCTCATTGTGTTTCCTAACTCTGTTTTTGTAAGGTCTGATTGATTTACAATTACACATTTCTTCTTCAAGTCTCTCTCTAATATCAGTATCCATTTTCCCTATTAATATTTATAGTTCATATGTCTTTAAATACTTTTTAGATTAAATCCTGTAAAATTTCTTTTATTAAATCTTCAGGTATTTTATACAAATCTTCTTGTTTATGTTTCACGTAGTTTTCTTTCCACTCACTCTTTTTTCCACTAGGTAAGCGTTGAGCAGTTTCAACATGNACATGTTTCCCATCAACTATGTTCCCACAGTCTTTACAACATAAGGGTCTAGGTTTCCAATTTACATTGCCCCAAAGTCTAGTTCTTTTTCTGTATTTAAATCCGTATTTACAATAATCAACATCTTTATAGTCAAAGTCTTTCATAAAATCTTGGTTCTTCAATAAACCAGTTTGGGGATTTTCAATTACAAAATATTTTGGATTAAAATATTCAATTATTTCAATAGTTTTCTTTACAATTTTATTCGCTTCTTCAATCTTCCTCACTCCAGTAGTTTTAGCACGACTGTATTCAGTGCAAGGGGGACTTGCCCAGATAAAATGAAACATTCCAGTCGGATATTCAGTATAGTCCCATTCCAAAATGTCAGAACAAATATCAGCATTTTTCAAGTCCAACGATATAACAGTAAAACCAAAGTTTTTTGCTACACGACCAACACTGCCTGTCCCTGAAAATAACTCCAATAATAACATAATAATATAATACCGAAAAAATGTTATTATGAATTAAACATATCTTTCAGCATCTTCGTCAAAATTTATTTCATAGAAATTTAATGTCTCTTGTCGTGGTTGCCGTATCTCTTTGTTGTTCAATTTCGTAAGATACACTTGTTTTTTGTTTTTATATTCAGCACTACCTTTTTGAACATAACCACCTTGTTTTTTAGGTTCTTCTTTTGCCTGACTTAATTTTTCCAACAACTCTAAAACTAATTTGATATTTTTATTACATCTATTCAACTTGTTAGTAATTTCAGTAAGTTTTTCTAAATTAGCATCACTAATGTTTTCTTCATCTACATCCATGGTCATATAATAAAACTAGATATTTTTTAAAAACTTTTATAAAACTTTTTAGTCTAAATCTTCCATCTTAATAGGTGTTTTACTTCGCGGTGTATTCATAACATCACTTATCATTTCATATTTCTTTTTTTCTTCATCACTTTCTGGAGTAGTCAGTCTGTTAAAACTGAAT
>DF245174.1:1575-20064 GCA_000507305.1 Breviolum minutum Mf 1.05b.01 | reverse complement strand
CCTCACCTGACAATGGAGCAGCTACGACTTCAAGATCTTGAACTTGAATGGGAGCAGCATCAGGCCTATCTTGCAGAGACAGGATATGACAGGGAGATTGCTGAAGACTTCAGAGACAGGCTCTGTCTTTGGTACACGTCGCAGACCCAGGACTGGTTCAAGGCTTTTCAGGACAGTGGCTATGATCATTGGTTGCGTCGACGGTTACAGGACCTGTGGACGTATGACTGGGAAGAGCACACTGTCGACATACAAGATGACATGGCGAGAGTCTTCCTTTTCTGGGGACAACACCACCTAGAAGCAGTGACAGCTGGGTGGGAGGACGGGGAAGCAGAGGTGATGGTTGAAGAGGAGTTCTACAACCTCGTTCAAGACCTGCCCCCATGTGTAGCCCAACACAAGGGAGACACTCTAGCCAACCGACTCCTGCACCAGAGAGCCAGAGTGGAGCAACCTGTCACTGCGGCTCCACACAGGGCCGTACAACGGAATGGATGTAGACACCAGGGAAACCACACGGTGGGGATTCCGGCACATTTCATTGAGCAGAAGCAATGGGATGCGCAACTACGACAAGTACAACACTGGGGAGAAATTGAAGAAGAAGCACTAGGGACACCGCTTCCACGCATGGTCACGAGTGGCGAGGCATACATTGTGGTGCATCTTTTCAGCGGAAGGAGAAGAGAGGGGGACTTCCACGACCACCTCACCCAACTCTGCAGGAACGCACCCTTCGCTATTACAGTCCTTTCTCTTGACACGGCGGTATCACAAGAGACGGGGAACCTTGCGGAGCAATCAGATTCGTGGGTACAGATTGACTAAACTGTACAGGTCTGGATTGGTTGCCTTCACTCTAGCAGGTTCTCCTTGTGAGACATTTAGCGAAGCACGCCACCAAAGACCAGAAGACCCTCAGGAGGATGAACGATGGCCGCGCCCATTGAGGTCGGCGAGTGAGCTGTGGGGACTGGCGGGCTTGACTCGAAGGGAACTCAACCAGGTACAGGTTGGTTCCCTTCTCCATCTTCAAACCCTGTATCTCCTCCTACTGACGTGGGTTATGGGCGGATCTTTTGTTTCAGAACATCCTGCTATACCACGAGATCCTGAGCGAGCCTCCACCTGGACCTCAGCGTTGATGACGGCGATCAGGAAGCTTCGTGGAATCAAGTTAAACCACATACAACAATTTCGCTGGGGAGCATCAACTGTGAAACCGACGGCGTTGTTACATGCTGGTCTACCCAACTTCTGGCAGTCGATGAACAAATGGAAACTGCAGGGGGTTGAGAAACCCACTGCAGTTGCCATCGGCAAGGATTCGCATGGACGATACAAAACGGCACAGGCCAAAGAATATCCACGAGAACTTGGAGGGGCATTTGCGCAGTTGGCCTATGACCGCCTTATGATGGTACATGGGCGAAGATCTACGGCGAAAGATTGCGAAATGGATCACGAGTTTTCGGAGTGGTATAGAAAGGCGGTACAGGATAGTGGGAAAATCCGGAATGGAACGTACCTGCCTGATTACCAGCCATATAATTGATCGAAACGGATCATGCAGCTTGTACAGACTCAGCTTTTCCCCTGCTGATAGAATTAACGCAATCGGAGCGAGGCAGCGCCTCTTAACTGAGAAATGGAAAAAAATGGCTGATCATCCAGTAGGTTTTAGTAAGATCCATTGTTAAACGGCTTCCGGCCCGGAGAAACATCTCGAGATGCCTGCCGTTTGGAGCTGGCACATGGCAAGTCCTTAGGCAATCTTGGATGTCCTACCAAACCCACCCCCCGTGAAAAAAATCGGCGGGAAACCTTAAAAATCCACCCCCCAAAAATCACTTACTAAGCTTCCAAAAAAGCCCTATATATCAATTTTCCCCCAAACCTTTTTTTTTCCCCCCAAAAAAGAATCCTATCCATTTTTGAAAAAGAAAACCCATCTCATCTCATCTCCGAAACCCAAAAAACCGAAAAAACCGAAAAAAACGTAAAACCCTCCAGGATTGGCGCCACTCTTGTGGTGGCTTAGTCGTCGTTGCAGCCAACGCAGGTGGGGCCTGGAGTCCGATGCTTGGTTGGTGATAGGGATGTCCCGTTGGAAGTGCCTGGGAAAAACCTGAAAATTATATACACCCTGGAAGATTAACGTGGAACATAATCATAGGGGTTTGGTTCAGATGATTTTCCTTTCTAAATGGGTGATTTGTAGGTTCCATGTTAATCTTCCAGGGTGTACACCCCAGAAGATTAACGAATCGAACCTGCAAAATGATAGTTTGGTTCAGATGATTTTCCTTTTCCAGGGGTGAAAACTCTCATCAGGTTCCAGCCGTTAATCTTCCGGGGTGCAACGGCTGGGAACCTACAAAAAACGGAGGGTTTTGCTGTTGAAGCAGGTGATTCTTAGGTTCCAAATTCAATAATTTCCCAGGAATTTGGTAATTAGGAAGTGAATGGGGAGGTTTCAACCCATTGATCCTATCCATTGATCCTGACTTCTAACAGGATATCCAAGTACGGTTGGTTGGAGATTATTTTATTAACCTAGACCTAAACAAAACAACCAACCAAGGATGATTTTATTGGCGAGATGAATCTAATGGGGACAAAGATGTGTGTTGGGGCCTGCCTAAAGTTTGTAACACTGGGTACTTAATCTATTCATTTTTGTGCGAAGGGATCCCGTTTTACTAAGGCTTGAATTTGGTACTCCTATCACAAACTAACCAGGATTTCATGGTTCATGTCAAAGTTTGGTAGGTCAACTGGCAACTTCTGGGTGTTTGTGTTGCGTGCCTTGCTGCTGTTTGTGTTGATCAAAAATGGCCGAAGAAGTGAGGATTGGTGATGTGACGACTACAATGCTTTGGGTGCAACAGAAGATCTCCACAGCAGGTACGACTTTGTTTGGGTGGCCTGAAGGAAGTTGAAAGATGGAGTCCAGAAATTTGGAAACATATGAATTTTGTGGTTATCCTAATACATAAAGCTGACGTATCAAACATCGATCATTTTAGGATATCACCATCACCATCACCATCATCATCATCATCATCATCATCCTTCTTCTGATCTTTGCTCTTCTTATTGTTGCTTTCTTCTTCTTTTTCTTCTTGGAGATTTTGAGTACAAACCCTGGCCGCCTGACACTCAACGAAAGCCCGTGAGTCACACGAGAGCTGGAAAACTCCTGGGTGAATTAGACAAGGAATCATCAGACCCCAAACGATACTCGATTTTTTTTGGTGGAGATTGTTGATTTGACCTAGCTTGGAATATCGGAATACCTGCTGAACTTCATTTTGAATTTGAACATTTCCATTTCGGTGATTTATAGTTTACTTCGATAGATGTTTTGAAAAGCAACGAAAATCAGCATTTTTTTCTTCCTACCCTCCTGAAAACTAACATATCCCCCCAAAAATGGCATTTTGAGTCGATGATTCTCCTTTTCCGTTTGGTGGGATATGTATCCATTCCCTGGAGGGTAATTTCCACTTCACCTGAAAAAAAAAATCTCCAAAGATTGCCGGGTTTTTGTCACAGGCATTGTAGCCTGGCTCTTCCTTCCTTCTTTCGTGGCTGGAGTTGTTCCACTCTTTGGAATCTGGTGGCAGGTTGGGGGCCCGCAGGGTGGGGAGGAAGGCCTCGGCCTCGTGGGTTTCCCAAACTCCAATTTGAATTTTTCGGGGCGATTGGCAGGTGGAAAATGGTGGTTGAAAACGGGCGTTTGGAGTGCATGATTTTCACCTTAAGATTGGGACAAAGATCAAGGGTTTTCAGGCCTTGATCCACCATTGTTCCAAAGTTGTTTTGACAAATGCGGGAAACTAATTGTTTGACAACATCATCGAAGGAAACTACCTTTTGGGACAGGAAATATCAAAAGTAGGGCATCATACTGAGGTTACTGTTGCTGGACAAATTTCTGCACCATTCAACATGATGAATGAATGTGCAATGATTTCTATACTTTCCCAGGTTTCAACCATCCAAAGTGGTGTTTCAGACTTCTTCCATCATTACTGTGAGCTGTAGCTTCGGTTGAAGCGTACTGAAGAGAACTGTAATGTTGCATGACAGGAACCATTTAAATTTATGAAGTCTAGACACACCTTTCTGAAAGTACATGGGATCCCGTATTTGACCTGCAATAGTAGTGGTAAAGTGGTTTCACGGTTTCACCCTTTGGTTCAAAAAGGGCCTCCCCAAGAACATCTTTTTTGGGAGGGCAGACCGCAATGTGTACATGATATCATGATACATGCAAAAAAGTAAATGAAAATGAACATGTATATATATATATATACGTGTATATGTATATGTAAAGAACAATAAATATGCTTTTACACATACATATACAAAAATATGACAAACTTGTCACGCGCTGCTCTCCCATTCGGGCGTATATAAGTCATTCATGCTAGTGGCTGCCATCTCCTCCATACATCTCTCTCCGTTCCCTCCTTCCCTCTTGAAAAAATATTGACACAAGTGCTTGACAAGATCCAGCGAATCACTTGCGCTTAAAATACAGTGCTGTTTATCAACAGGTTAGTCCAGTTCGTCCATCAACAGTATGAGCAAAAACTCCTAAGATCACAGGTGGTCTGTTTCATTTTACTAGAGACATTCCAATTTGCATCAATTTGCCAATTCAACCAGAGGATGAATAGTTTCAAACGATTTACCAAAAAGCCTGCGCGGTTATCCTTTCTACCAGAGAATCTACCAATTTGTGATAAGAAGTCAAACACCCCTTTCGCTTCTTACGTTTGATCAGAAAGTCTCTCTTCTCCTATCGTTGTTTTGTACCAAGTCCATGCCATACTTATCCGTATCTTGCCCAGAATGAAACCTTTGTTGTACAGTTATATGTATATAATATATAAATATATACATCTTTTCTGTATCTGTATCTGTGCAAGCCTTGTGAAGTTTGAGCCTCATTCTGATGATATGAATGAATCGTGGTGGAAACCCTCAACCAAAAGCGAGGCCAAACGCTGCGCACCTGCCAAAAGCCTTGAAGAAGCTCCTGAGATTGATCCACCGGTGCCTTCGGAAAACAAATGACTGGCTGAATAAAACTGTTGAGTTCACACTTCCAGGGTCCAGGCTTCGGGGAATGGGATCCTAGGTGGTGGTTTCAAATATTTGTTATTTTCACCCCTACTTGGCCAAGATTCCAATTTTGACTAATATTTTTCAGATGGGTTGAAACCACCAACCAGGATCTTTTTTTGGTTCTTTGATTGTTGCTTAGTCAGGGAGTGAGCTTAGTTAGTCAGTTTAGTTGGGTCTAGTTTGTTGGTTTGGTAGCCAGTTGATTTAGGTAGTTAGTCTGGCAGTTTGTGTGATTGTTTGGGTAACTGAAGATGCAAGAATGTGAGCAGACCAAACCATATTTTTTTAAGATTTGAATTTTGTGCAAATAAAGGGCGTAATTCATGAATCTTGACGTGCTTCCTATTCTCTGATCAACATTTCCTAAAACGGAAATTCTCAGATCGAACATTGTCTGCTGAGTTGGTATAAAGAAACACGCTATCCTGGACACATGGCGAACAGATTAGCAAAAGTATACGGAAACCCATATACATGAACAAGCATGGTTACTGTGATTCCATTTGTTTGATAATTTGCTGCATGAACTCCAGTCCCTCAAAAGTTTTCCCCTACCTTTAAACCATTTAGATTTTCCAACCAACTCGGTTTTGCGGGCGACAAGTGTCTACCATTTCCCGGCGAAAATGCTGGTAGCCTGGTAGCCTACTCTTTTTGTAAGGCCCACATCTTGCCTTCAGCTCACAAAAAAGTCTCATTTGAAAACCTCACTTTTACAAGTTGACGGCGCTACCATCCACACATCACTGTGGTACTTCTCTTGGACCTACCCCTGAGGTAGCGAGTCGGAACAGCAAAGTGGTTTTGGCCGTTGGTATCCTATGCATCCTCATGGTGCCCGTGGTGAAGATGGTGACTTAGTTGCATCTCCAGTTTTTTTGCTACACATCCATTTCAGCTATTTATGGTTTTTGATGATTCAGTGATGGTTTTTGGAAAAAGGTAGGTCCGGCTTCATCTATGACAATTTCAGGGGTGTTTTTACCAACTGATGAAGTTGATTGCTGATTTGGACGGAAAGATCATTTCCCAGGTTGCGATTTTTCTACTCAAATATGGTGCACATATCAGCATCACACATTTACACGCATTATATAAATCCTGTGTCTTTTGAGACAATCTTTGAAATATCGATCCTCTTCATTCAGGGATCATTGAATTACCCATTTGGGGGAAATGAAGCACTACAAATGTATAGTAAATTTGAAGGATTTCCGCTTTAATAGTGCATTGTTTGGGGTGGTAATATGATGACCCCTGTCATCACACAGTAACTTCTTCCACCCTTGTAGTCCATTGCAGAGGTGACGGGCTTGCCACCATATCTTGGCATGATGATGGCACTTGGTGTCTTCTGGTTGGTGTCTCTTGGCGAAAATGACGAAACTGTCTTCTGTGGTGAGGTGGATCGTAGCACCCGGGGTGGTTTCCTTGCAACATCAACATTACAACATTATCATCAGCAGCAGCAGCAGCGTCGTCGTCGTCATCATCATCATCATCATCAGCATCATGATCATCAGCATCGTCATCATCAGCATCGTCGTCGTCATCATCATCATCATCATCATCATCATCATCATCATCATCATCATCATCGTCATCATTCTAATGACGACTAGTGTGAACAGTTTAAATCTCATTGATCTATGGAGACATTGCCAGTTTCCAGTGAGATCTTGGCATGACTACAAACCCTTCAACCAGAGTTCAACGCGTGTGTAGTCCCTACCTTACAGCTTTCATTCACCTCCCCTTCTCTCAAGTTGACTTGTTGGACTCAGCAGCAAGAGGTTGTGGAGCTCACATGAGTGAAATCTTCCAACAACCTCTTGCCGTGGTCGTGATTTTTAACCAAACAAATTCAAAAAAATCGGAGCTCTTGAAGCTTCGTTGGTGGAGCTGCTGTCACTTTTTTTTTTTAAAGAAAGATCTCAATGTTTTTTCTATCTGGAACAACTTGGAACTGGGATTCTCACATTCTCAAATAACAGTTTTTTTTATTCAAGTAGATGCCATGATGCCATGTGGTTTGCAGGATTTTTGTTGGCAATTTGTGAATGCTTTGGAGAAAATCAGCCATACATTTTGATGGGATGCGACGAATTCGAGAAAATCAGACAATGTCAACTTTGACTTTCAAAAATTCCATGTCGTTTTGGGAGAGTTCGGAGTTCATCAATGCTGATTTTGAAGGTCTGAGATGGCTGATTTGGCTTCGGAGGAAAGCGAAGAGGATGAAGAAACAGGACACCAGGCAGGGCTGAAGTCGGACATGACAGGGGTTGACTCGTGACTAGCGTGATACACCTTCCATGTTCACTTTTTGGAAGGAAAATCTGAGCCAAAACGCCAGAAATGTATGGGTTTTGAGGTAAAGTAAGTACCCCAAAAAGATTGTTCAGGATTTGAACTTGTATGTCCATGTGAGAGATGTTGATACAAACTAGTGACTAGTGGTTTGAATAAGTAGAGATAATGATTAGCTGATTAGCTTTGAAAACTCAGTTTTCGCCATGAATAGTTACTGGTGGCGAAGGGGGCCATGCTTGCCGTGTTCTAGCATTCCTAAAGGCAACTGATTCGTCAAGCACTCTATGATTCAACAGACCATTATTCTGGTTTCTCCAAAATGACATCCATCCACTTGCAAGACTTTCGCTTCAATCTCGACGAGAAAAATACCTCTGAAATTGGATGGCTGGAAGAATTTAAACCTTTACAAACCTTTACTGTAAATTGTTTTTTTCTGTTTAGAAAATAGTAACCGCCCATTTACAACCCATAATTTTCAGTATCGAATCCATGTTTCATTTCCATGAAAGTCTACGGGCAAAAACCACCATTTTTGGGCAAATAGTCATTCACGGCATTCATCATCAAGGGGTCACCCCTTGAGGGTCACTGGGTAGCCAGGAAGGTGATTTGCTGCATTCAGCTAAAGAAGGAGTACCTGCAGCCCTGCGCAATGTGGATTTGAGCAGTTTGTTGTGCCTGGGATTGTTTTTATCCCATGTAAGACTTGTAAGACGTGTAACGCTGGTAGTTTTTTTTGGGGAAGGTGGAGATGTGGTCGCCACTTTGAACCAATCGAAACGAAGGAAACCGAAGGAACTTCTAGAAACTAAGGAATCGAAGGACAAAAAGTATAGATTTCAGAAGGACACGAACAAAGAGTAAGGAAAAATGGAGAGACAAAATGGTTCGAAATTCCTTTGAAAATTCATTCAATTGATTTCCTGTTGAACATTTATAAACTTCGAATCCATCCCTGAACTGCGCGACGTTTCTTCGTTCGTTCCAAGGTTCTTCACTGGCGTCTTGATGGGTGTGTCAGCTTTGGAATCCGCCAAGGCGAGCTGTGAACCGACTTTGGTTTTGGGTGGACTTTTTGGAAAAGTCCAATTATTAAAAGACAGTCTGTCTTTTAAAAGATCAACAAAGTTTTTTTTTTTCATCTGTTGTTTTTTTTAAATCTATTTGGGAGAAAAGGTGCAATGCTGTAATTTGGATATATACTTTTTTCAAATGAAAATTATCTGGAATCCTGGAAGTCACTGGAAGTGGAGAAACCTTGAGATTCAAGTCCTCACAAACTGATGTAGAGGACCGTATCAAGAGTGATCACTTGTCAGATGATATCTTTATCTTCTTCTATCCTCTTCTGTTTTTTGGGAGGGTATTCCCCCAATCTTTCAAGTATGCATCTGTGCATTTTAAGGGTCCAGGGTATCACAAAACTTCTTCAAACAGTTTCCCACGTTGGTGACTGAGTGAGACAGGGATATTCTGTGACGAGATATGAATCACAGTGACTTTATGTGAAGACACGAAAAAAGGTGACTAAAACGGCAGTACTGGAAATGTTGTCCCCTAAAACGACACTATATATGATTTATTGCTAGGTAAGACTTAGTTGTAACTCACCTAGACATAGATGCTATATCTAAAATTTCTACATAAATATCTTTCTACAGCTCTATTAATTCCCTTTGGACAGATTACTGAGCTGTGTATTTTTGTTAGGGCAAAATTTGGTGGAAGAGGTGAGCCCTTACCAATTCACCGGCCGCCAGGTGTTGGAGAATTATTCTAAATTCATGAGTGCCTTGGATACCAGAATTTTCGTCAAACACGACTCTCTAAGAAAAATACCAAGGGTTTTTACCCGGCTAAGTGAACACATCTATCCCGTTTGGACGGAACTTGGGGAGCATTTTTTTGTTTCAAGCGTGTAACAGATTTTAGTAGTCAGCTGTTAGTAAAGAGTTGAGTTGGTAACCCAGGATGGAATGTGTCTGTAGAACTTTGGAGATTTGGATTCCAATAGAAGTGAACAATCATGACTTCTTGGGAGAATACGGCTTAAAATTTCCAGTGATCTGAGAGGAAGATGAGGAAATTCAGCGTTGTGTGTGTTGTCTGATTTTAACCTTTCTTGACTCAATCACTCGCCAGTATGATAGACGATAGGATGCGATAAGTGATGGCTTAAACTCACAGAACCTCAACAAATCCCTTCTTGAATTCCTCATTCTTGTGGTGGAAAAATCCCGGAAAGGATTAAGAGCGCTGTTTTTTTTTGCAAAAGCCGTGCCTAAACACAAAAAAAAAAGACCAAAAAGGGCTTCAGCCAAGGCAAAAGGATGACGATAGGACGGTTGATGGTGGGCAATCTCAACAAACAAGTCAATGATTGTGGGCAAATTATAGCTCCCTCAGGGGAGGTCACCCCAAAATGTGATTTAGTAGGGGAATTCCCCCCAAAAATGCCCTACAATTCAGGTTTCGGAATTCATTCGTAATTTATCCAGAATGATTGTGGATTGAAACTTTAGGATTCCAACGCTTCCGAATCCCCTTGGAAAAGTGCGAAACGATAAGTGCTAGCAGTGCAGGGTCCCGGGGGTCTTGAGCCGTGGCCATATTGCCCTCTAGTCTTCCAAAATTTATATAGTCGTGATATAGAGGTCTAAATACCTCTATGTCGGGGTGTTGGGGAGGGGGGGTGGGTTATGAATTTATGAATGGAAAGCGAGTGCAAAAAAAAAATTCTACCGGATCTGGTCAGCATCTCCATACAAAAATACATGTCAATCATATTTCAAATACAATCATTTCTGAAGTCCCAACAAAATTTCAAACCATTCTAATCCAAATCACAAGAATCTTCATAACCCCAAGGAAAAAACGATCACAAATTCTTTTGAAGACCTGGTTGCACAGTTCTTTGCTGACCCAAAAAAAACCAGGTAGTGGTTTCAAACCCGTTTGAAAAATATATGTCAAAATGGGTCGGGAAAACCACCCTTCACCCCAAAAATGACTGACTGAAGCTACAATAAGGTCGAGTGACCCACGGCAGTGATATGCTGCTAGCGGTGCTAATTGGAGTGAGCTCTGCCGTGGTGGACAACGTGCCCTTGGTGCAGGCGTGAAGAATAGCTTGGGTTGGGTTGGGGGTTTAACCAGTCATAATGGTGAAATATGGGATGAAGGGATGAAACGTGGTGATACTGTGGATGGTTCAGAAATCCGGCTAACCAGTTGGTAGGTAGTTCACCCCATCATTCGCAGGGTTTTATACATCCCAGGTGGTTTGCGGGATTTCTTCCATCAACAGTATGATGGGGGCCGGATTTCTTCCATCAACAGTATGAGGGGCGTTGATTGAAACATCTTTCTCATTAAAGCATGAAACTTCATGCGATTTTTTGGATTCGAATTTTTCGAGCTGATTTTGTCACCAATTTTTTTGGGGAATCCATTTTGGTTTCGGATTCCCCAAGGTCAAAGGGTAACAAAAAGGCTTCACATTTTTTTTCACAACGAAAGAAGAGATGGTACACCCTGGAAAATGAACGTTTTGAAACCAAACATGGGAGGTTTGGTTTAGATGATTTTCCTTTCCAATTCGGGTGATTTTTAGGTTCAAAAGCCATGAATTTTCCGGGATGTAAACATGTTGGAATTGATGATTTCTGACCTGAAATGGAGCAGTGAAAGAACCTGGGTTGTTGCTTGTTTGTTTGTTTGTTTGTTTGTTTGTTTTTGTTTGTTTGTTTGTCTGTCTGTCTGTTTGTTTGTTTGTCTGTCTGTTTGTTTGTTTGTTTGTTTGTTTGTTTGTTTAATGTCACAGGGTTATACTACCAGTCATAATGGATTAGGATTCGGATAACTTTTTTTTTGCGTGGCTCAAGTGTAACATCATCGACTACATGACTGGAAAGGTTTTTGAAGCCATTCGTTTGATTTGCCACTAACGAGATTTGGGGGCTCTTTGGGACTTCTCAGAATGATGTTGGAGCCAGCAGATTTCAGAGAGTTGTCATCCCATGCAAAGCTGCAGAAAAGAGTTGTGGAGTTTTTTTGGTGATGATGCAGTTTTTCTATATTATGGACTTGCCGAATTATGGAAAGCCCTATAAAGTAACAAAGTGTAATGAAATACTGTTGATGATTCAGAAATCCTGCTAACCAGGTGATTATGGAGAATATCCCATTACAGGGTTTTATACATTTGAGGTGGTGATCGCCGGATTTCCGAACCATCAACAGTAGGAGTGACATCCTTGGTCCTTTTTTTGGGGGGTGGGTCGCTCGGGCCAACTGCAAGGTGAGTTGCTTTTCTGTGGATCTGCAAATTTGCCCCCCAAAAAAGGGATCACAACTTGGGGGTTTTCAAAAAATGCCGCCCAACGGGGGTGATGAATAAATGGAGCTAGGAAATGGTTCCATTGGTGGTGGAATCTGGCATCATTTTTTTTTGTTGTAGCCCGTTGTGTGGGAGTACTGGATGCTACTTCTCTAAAATAAGGGGTTGGTATGTCAAAAATCGTAGCGACTTTTCGCGTCCGCCCCAGAAAATGAACGGCTTTGAACGTAAAATTTTCCCTTTGAAAGGAAATCATCTCCTAAACCTCCATTATTGTGTTCCAGCCGTTGATTTTTCAGGGTGTACCAAACCCCCAAAACAAAACACAAAGCCAATGAAAGGCCTCCATTGAGATGTTCCACGAGCCCATGGATGATGCACTGTGGCAATTGGTGGCCTTAAGTGCTGGTACAGGCGCGCCAAACCCTCAGTAGATTGAGACTGCAACAAAGGGAAGGCCTGGCCAGAAACATTTACCAAAAAATGGCAGGTTGCAGATTTGTCCCATACATTTTCACAAACAAACAAGCCACAGATGGTAGCTAACGATCTAAATATTGGTGAAACCAGGGTGATGTGCTTTGATTCAGGGACAAATCTCCAACCCTGAAAAACGATAGGTTTTGTTATTGTTGGATGACCTCCTACCTTGGAATGTTGTGGAATGATAGATGAATCTAGCAGTAAACCCTACTGCTTCCGAGACGTGCCTTATGAACAGAAATTGTATCTTTTTAAAACATCATCTTCATTCATTTTGTGGTTACGTTCACTGCTAGTTTGACAGAGCGTGGTCTGAGCATCCTTCAAAACAGTTCTTGAGATCTGGCTGAAAGTCCGTTCCACATTTTGATTCAATCATGGAACTTCGAGCTGTCAAGAATAAGGAAGTGGTGGCAACTCAAATCTTTTTCACCGGGATCCATTGTGGGGAATGGTCCAATTTGACGTTGCGCCATATTTTTCAAGTGGGTTGGTTCAACCACCAACGAAAGATAAGGATCGTTTTTGTTCTTTCAGCCTGGTCATGATTCATAAAGGGTGCTGAGGGTGGACACCAGCCAAGGTTTATGGTTGTGTATGGATCATTCCATCATTCCTTTTTTTGGGAAATGCACACCGAAAATACCCACAACAGTTTGTGTGACAAATTGTAACTATCAGTAAAGGATTCTTGATTCTATGCTCCGGTAGGACAAACATGGCTAATTGGAAACCAATGATTACCCAGAGTAGGAAACATGTATATTATATTTCAAATAATACATGTTTACAAGGAGAGTGACCTTCCAAAGCAGTTCAAAGCGGGAAAAGAATGATTTGAAGAAACCAGGGTTTGGGTGAAGTGAGGTCAGATGACCGAAAATCCCCAAAGGTACCTGTACCTTGACGTATCTCAACAGTCGACTCAACAGTTGACATAGTTTTGTCAGGGTAGATCAACCCATTCTAACCTCGTTTGCTGGACATTGAGTGTGCCATTATGACCAGGTGCAGACTTGAGTTTTTTTCCTGTTCAAAGTTGTGCAACAAAAACACACTTAAGGCACTCCAGATGTTGATTGGAGTGCAAGCAGACTTTCAGATTTTTCGCACCCTTCATCGAAACCACTTTCTCTGTCAGAACTTTTCCTTTACAAGCCGAGTGGGAGAGAATTAGAAGCTATCCAGAGAGGAAGGCAAATTCATTTGAACATGTATCAACATCGTGACTTTTCCATCATTTTTTTCAAAGATGTGCAAATTGAGAAGCAAAGTTGTTGGCTTTGAGTTTGCAAAGTTGGGGGGGGAATTCATTTCGTCAAAAGATATATACTTCCTTACGTTTAACCAAAATTCAGAATTTACCTTTTACCTCCCACAATCATGGTTCAGTGAAAAATGGATGTATATGTACATATATATATATATATATATATTCCTTTCCTTTCATGGTTCAGTGGGGTGATTTTCCACTGAACCATGATTTATGGGATAAAAGGGTCACCTACACCCCAGAAATAAGGCCTTGTAAAAGGGTTTTTTGTGCGGAATATGTGTTTGTTAAATTATTTTTGTAATGTGTTTGAAAATGACTGGGTGGTGGTTTCATCCATATGTTTTATTTTCACCCTTAATTTTTGGGGAAATGATCCAATTTGACTTGCGCATATGTTTAAAATGGGTTGGTTCAACCACCAACCGGAATACACGGCGACAGTGCGCATCAGGTGGTTCCATGTTGGCTGTGGGAAGTGTGGCAGGCGCCGGGAATTTTTCAGAAACTGTCGGACCCCTTTAAGGGTTTGATATTTTCTATTTTTGGAGGGGGAAGTCCAACTATGTGCTTAGAGGTATTAACTGCCCGGTACCCTGAACAACCATTTTTTAATGGATGTTTGGTGAAACAACAATTTTTTATGTAATGATTTGGAATCATCCAATTGAAACAACCATAAAAGACTGGTTGTTTGGAGTTCCATGTGTATATATACTTTTTTATTTTATTTTTTCGTATAAGTGTAGTGGGAATCTGTCCTCTCATATTTCGTATACATCTCTACAAAATCATTCGCAGCAATTCCACAAATCGTTTTGGAACCTTCTTTCGTGATGTTGACGTGACATTTTACCACATGCTGGCAGTTTGGTACAGGAACCCTCCCCAAACTTGGGGTTTGCCTTTGGTAGATGAGTGCCTTGAGCCGTTCGAAATAGCAAGCCATGGTCAATACAATCATGTTTGTACCACTCATGTATTTAAAGATACCAATCATGTATTTAAACATACCAATCAAGTATGTATTATACCAATCATGTATTTAATATTCCAATCATATACACCCTTGTCAGAGTAGATGGCACCGCTCTCATGTCATTACTAAACTACTCGAACTTGGGAGGCGTGACCCTCATGGGCCTGGAGAAGGCGCGCCCGGAAGATGCATGGAAAAAACTACCCTCTGGCAAACCAGCGTGGCTGGCTGGAAAACCACAATTTTTAATAGGAGATACATCGACTCAAATGGTGGATTTCCCATTGCTATGTTAGTTTACCTGAGTGTAGAATTCGAAGCAATTTAGTTGGACTGACTTGTCTTAGGGATACTCCCCCACCCACAGTGGCAAGTGAAGGTTGTAGTTGGGATTCCCCCAAGCTAAAAGATGTAATGTTGTCCTGGGTGGTGACCTGGTAACTTTCTGTTAAGAAGGGTTTTCTTGCAAGGGAAGTCATGGTGAAGTTCCTGATTTCAGGGAGGTGATCTTCCCTTTTGAAGAGAAGCTATGGGATGGATCCATTGACAAAAGATGTGGAGAACTCAGGTTTTTGTTCCCCGAGAAAGAGTCAGTGTAGGACGCAACACACAACACAATCTCCGGGCTTTGAATTTTGGAGTAACTTCTCGAAAGGTCGATATGAGAAATACTGTTGATGGTTCAGAAATCCTGCTAACCAGTTGAGGTTGGTAGTTTATCCCATTATTTGCAAGGTTTTGTTTATGCCAGGTGATGCAGGATATCTTCCATTAACAGTATCACTGGAATGGCAGTGGTTTGAGACCATTCCATCTTTACAAGTCGCACCAGGCAAGCATATTTCTATTCTTTCAATCACATTGAGCCACTTAGGTGACTTTGAAGTTGATTTAGGTGATTTTTCAAATGTGCTAACATATGCACAAAAGACATATTAGTTATTGGGGCAACATTGAACCTTTTGCACAAAAGTATGCAAAACATTTAGATGGATGGCTATGCGAACTAGCCAAATATTGACTTCATGCCATGGTTCTGCCCCCTCAAAAGCAGAACCAATTGGGGATATTGACGGGATATTGCAAGAGCTTCTGTTTTACGATACAAGCCACACGTCAGATGGTGAAACCCTTTCGCAAACCGGGGTGCAGGTGGGTTTCCTGTGGTATGCCAAGCGCATCTCACCGTGGGCGGTTACTTGGGCCTTAGGTTGGTTGAATTCTTGTATCCTAGTGATACGGATGATGTAATCGCCCATAGGAAATCCTGTCAAACAAAGAGGATTTCATGGTTCATGGGATTTTTTTTTGTGTTTCCTTTGGCAAAGCGTGGCACCACTGGACCTTTTCAAAGAGTGCACACATCCCAAATGGCAAATACAAATCTGACATGAAGCTCTGAAAAAGGAGATATCCAACGTTGGAAATCATCATTTGGAACTTTTTTTTGAACTCAGGAAGCTCTCAAATGAATATACACCCCCTAAAAACTGACGGGTGGATACCCCAAATTATGGGTTGGGAAAAAGGGCGACTCCTTTCAAATATGGCCATTTGTGGTATCTACTGTATGTTTTTAGATTTCCATGGGGTGTAGTTGGATTTTTTCAAATTTGATTTGAAAAGACAGTTTGGATGGGAAAAGGTGAAGATCTTCTTGAAAAGATAGAAAGCCACAGTTCCCATGGTTCATGTCTATCAACTTGACTGGGGATTGTAAGAAACCTGTACCTTAAGGTCAAAATAGATGGCACAGATACCAAAAGGTAGGTTAGTAAAGGGTCCTTATAAATTATAAACCAATATGTAGGGACTGTGACTGTGCCATCTACTTTTCAATTAGTGTACCAGTGGCTTTCAAAAAACATCACAGGTTTTTGATTCTTCAGTTCTTCTACAGCGTTGTCCAAGTCCTGTGCATCATGAACCCCTTCTAAAACGACATATTTCCCGAAACCCCAACAAAAAAGTCCGAAGTAGCGGTTCTACACCATGTTCACAGCATACAGCTGAAGTACTAAATTTATTAAATCTGAAGTTAATTTTTGTCTAATGGTTTCTCCAGTTGGTTGGGTATATGAATATATATATGTATATATATATATATGCTGATATGGTTTGTGTTTTTTTGTTGCTTAGTTGATATCTTAAGCTGAGGCTATTGGCTTCATCATGGGCTTGCTCACTTACCAAGTGCAACGCCTCATCGTGGAGTGAGCAGTTCAAGCGAGCGGCATAGGCGCGGCCGAGTGATTCTCCGAAATGAGGGATACAGCTGATAGCTGATAGCTGGTACACTGATGTGAGTCAGTGAGCCCTCAAGAAAGCACCCCTGTTTATCCTCCAGCTTTTTAAGCTGAAAAAGTTTCCAGGTTTTTTTTTTTCAGTCTTAAAAGGGACTTGATGGCGAACCCTTGTAGAGATGGATGTTTTGAGGTCCTCAAAGGCATTTTTTGACGGTTTTGTCGTTGTCCAAAATGGTTGCCATCAACTCTATCCCAGCTATGTACATCACATGCTGGGAAGCTTAGATTGATGCCCCTAGCAAAAGATTTGGGGGCATTTTTTAATTCACAGAGAACTTCCGCGTCGCCGGACGTGAGACGTTGACGTCGACGTTGGAATTTGTCTCGAAGTGTTCCGATGGACTAAGTTCCATTGATGTGATGCATCGTGCAGAAAGCAGCTTTGAGAAGTGCCTGACCAATGACCAGGATTCTCATCGATTGACCAGGCAGCATTCGGAATCGTCAAAGTTTGCATGCCAAAATTTTGGTGCGCGAACTTGGGAGAGTTCAAAGGTTGGTGGGGTTGCTGAAAATAGTGGGATATACCCTCGAATCCTGAATCCAGTGGAAAGCTGGATGGTGGATGATGTTTTCGGCATCAATGAAGTGTCAAGATTCAATCGATTCTTTCAAGGGAGAGACATTTTCGCCCGGAATGGAGAGACGCTTTTGTCTTTCATTTCAGATTCCTGTTCCGAAACATCGGTGGAACAGAATGATATTGTTGAAATCTTTTTTCCTTCTTGTTGAAGCATGACATTCTGGTTGAGGATCTGCCTTTTATTTAACCTTGAATACTCTTTTGGGATCTGTAACTATCGCCATCTTTGACGAATGAAGTGACGGTCCGCAGGTCCCCAATTGTTCATCACGACGTTGGAGCGATGTGTTTTGGGTGAATGTCGTTGGAGGAATCTGCCCACCAAATCCAATCCTGTCTGAAATCTCATCTTGAAATGCCATCTTTTTTGAGAGGCATTTCATCAACAATCTCAAAAATCGAAGCTTCATTTTGGAACATTTCTCTTTTTTTTCTCACCAAAATTTCCCAGATCCTTCACCCCCTCAACCTTTATCACCTTAAGGTCCTGCACTCCGGGCCTGCGGATACGGCTGACAGTGGACGAAGCACACCTCAACATGTCCGCATTGCTTCATCAAAGGACCAGAGAAGAACACCTCTGGGAGCCCGGAGCCCCCCAACAACAAAAATCACGGGAAATTTGGAAATTTTTGTGTGCACCCTCAAAGTGCCATCATTCTGTAGGACCATGACAATGACACCTGTTGATTGTTTGGAGCTCCGCCGAAAACCGGCCACCTGAAAAAATCAAGTCCCAAGGATTTTCATCACCACCGAATTGCCCGAATTGAGAAAGCTGAACGTGTTGGTGGAGCATGTTGGAGCACTAAAACCAGAACAACACCCAACACCATACATTAATATCCCCTAGTTCCCCCATTTAGGAACCTGAATGTGGTCATGTAGAAGACGAAGTGGCTTGGGAACCACCATCTATCCCTCCAACCCAAAGCGGTCTGTCCGTGGGAAAAAAATATGTAAACATTCCTTCTGAGAAGTATATATATGTACATAAATATGTGTATATATGTGTATATACATACCTATGTAAAATGGATGAGTACCGGTCTTATGCTGGCTTGTCAT
>DF245172.1:0-20086 GCA_000507305.1 Breviolum minutum Mf 1.05b.01 | reverse complement strand
TACTAACAACGTACCTACTGGGATGATCCTCCAAGTACAGCGTATCAAGTGAAACGTTAATCTCCCCCAAGGAGATTGAAAAAGTTGCAAGAGAGTACGGGCACACAGGGAAAAATTTTGCGGTTGAGTTGTCGAAGAGCAAGAACAGCCATACACAACGTACTGTCGCATTAAGGGCTATTGAAATATGAAAGAATCAGCAACACTATGTGATATATGATACTATATGTGATATTTATCAAGATAGATATTTTTTGTTCTATAGATATGATATGATATATGATATTACATTCTGGATAATGATGTTCTACATATCATATTCTAGATTTTTGACACTTAGCATTTTGCAGAGTTTCACTTTGTTTTTCCTTGGCCATGAGAACCAAGGCGTGGTTACAGCAGCATTGCGACTCTACAAACACGCGCTGCGTGGTTGCAAGACCTTCCGGGGCGTTTCATCCACAATGGAGGGTGGAGGGAACCACGAGGAACCATGCGCTTTGAGCGGCATGGATTTCTGAGTGACTTGATTTTTTGATATGAGATCACAAGTTCTTGTTTACAATCGTTGTCCATTTGTTCCATCTATGGAATATTACTGTCATATATATATATATATAGAAATATACATATCATATTTACATAAAATATACATAAATATATATACAGCATATATATATATATTTATATGCAATAACATAATTGCATCAAAAGTCTCAAAAGGATTGGTGTTTCCGGAAGCTCGTTAACTTGATTTTGGAAAATCTTTCCGCCGGAAATCCAGGTTCGCAGCTGCAAAGCTTACTCCAACAGCAGGCAGGTCACTTACTCGAAGCTGATCCAAGCCGCAGCAACGCTAAGTGATACGGTGAAACCGTTGGGTGTATTTGAAGGATGGTTTCCAAGGTGGTAGTATATACAGTTTTGCGTAGGTATATGGAGCAAGTCCACATTCACTCAATGGAGTAGATGGCACTCAACCAATGCTTTTTTTTAGATGGAACGGGGTTTTTGGGAAATATTGAACTTTGCCAAAAAAACTGGGGAAATAATTAAGAAACGGTCGTTCCCCTGAAAACAATGATGTTTGGTGCGTCTTCGACATGAAAACCCTGTGGTATAATAGATGGAGCAATTTCTTAAGTAAGCAGTTATATGCAATAGCAAACAGCATTTTTTCTTTCCTGCAATTATATGTTTCATATCAATATTTTTTGTTGTTGAAAATCGTTTCAATTCATTACAGTTCGAACCAACAATCTGCCGTCCATTACCTTTTTCAATCATTGAACTTTCAAACTTTAGTATAGACGAGTTGGAAAAAGGATAAAAAAGGACTTTATGAAAGCAAAATATTTGTTGAAGACAGCTGCTTTTTAGAAAAATGTCCTTCAATGTAAGGATTGAATCGACTAAAGTTTTGGTTGGTATCACGACTAAAGTGATTATCACTGTGGAGCTACTTGACTAATAAGGCGCAAAAGAAGTCAATAAAATCGGCTTTTGTATGTAAAAAAAATGTGAACAATTTGATCAGTGCTGAGAACTAAAACTACTTTAGTCGTTAAAGAACGACTGCATCTATATTGTGTGAAAAAAATACAGCCACTGCCAATAAGAGTGCAGTGCTGTGATAATTTTACCAACACACCTAATAGTAGTTATCACGACTAAAAGGCCTACTGTGTAAGCTACTGTGGATTAGAATCACTCTCCATCTATATATACAGTTGGCTGTAAATTTCATGGTGGGCGTGGCGAATTCTCCTATTTTCATCAAGTGACACGTCCAACAAAAGACTCCAAAACATGCAAACACATGCATGAAAATCGCCAAAAATCAGTCCAAACACTAGTAGATGGAGCAATTCTGTGACTACAGCACTTTATCTACTTTAGAAACGAAGGACTACGTACACAGATAATTTTAGCACGACTAAATTCACCTACTCCACAGTAGCTAAATTCAGTGCTACTAAAATTTATCGCACCACTTTAGTTCTTAACAGTAGAACACTTGTTTATCGCCCACACAGTAGATGGAGCAATTCCGGTACAGGATTTAAGAATTCGCTTCTTTTCTCAACTAACTTGCCTTTTTTTTGAAGTAAACCAGTATAGATGTAATATGAAGCAGCATCTTTTCTTTCCTCCAATCATATTTCCGTCTTTCATATCAATATGTTGTTATTGAAAATCGTTTCATTTCATTACAGGTCGAACCAACAATCTGCCGTTTATTGTTTTTTTTCAAATTAAACTTTCAAACTATGGTATGGTGTTGGAAAAAGGACTTTTTGAAAGTAAACTGTTCGTTGAAGACAGCTGCTTTTTAGACAAATGCCCTTCAGTGTAAGGATTACGTTTTGGTTGCTATCAGGACTAAAATGATTGTCACTGTGGAGCTACTTGACTAATAAGGCGTGAAAAGAAGTCAATAAAATCGGCTTTTGTATGTAAAAAAAATGTGAACAATTTGATCAGTGCTGAGAACTAAAACTACTTTAGTCGTTAAAGAACGACTGCATCTATATTGTGTGAAAAAAATACAGCCACTGCCAATAAGAGTGCAGTGCTGTGATAATTTTACTAACACACCTAATCGAAGGAAGTTTAAATAGAAACTTCCGACNGTTAAAAAATTTACATTCCGGGAGCACTTTTTGCAGTTCAGATGCCGAAGACTTGCACGCCGCTGTGGCGAAAAGCACATTCTGAAGTCAAAATGTTAAAAAAGTGACAATCCGAGAGCACTTTTTGAAGCTCTGATGTCGAAAACTTGCACGCCGCTGTGGCGAAAAGCACATTCTGAAGTCAAAATGTTAAAAAAGTGACAATCCGAGAGCACTTTTTGAAGCTCTGATGTCGAAAACTTGCACGCCGCTGTGGCGAAAAGCACATTCTGAAGTCAAAATGTTAAAAAACTGAGGGTCCGAGAGCACTTTTGGAAGTTCTGATGTTGAAAAAATGCACGCCGCTTTGGCGAAAAGCACATTTGGAAGTGAAAATGTACAAAACACGTCAGCAGCGGACAGTTTTTAGAAGTTCTGATGTCGAAAAATTAGTCAGGTAGTAAGTTAGTTAGTTAGCTAGTTAGTTTGATAGTTAGTTAGTCAGTCAGCTAGTAAATTAGTCAGTTGATCAATCAACCAATCAATCAATCAATCAGTCAGTCAGTCAATCAATCAATCAATCAATCAACCAATCAGTCAGTCAGTCAGTCAATCAATCAATCAATCAATCAATCAATCAATCAATCAATCAATCAATCAGTTAGTCAGTTAGCTAGTTTGTCAACTAGTCAGTTCGTCAGTTAGTCAATCAGTGAGTGAGTCATTTGGTCAGTTAGCTAGTTAGCTAGTTAGTTAGTTAGTTATAGGTAGATAGTCAGTTAGTCAAGTAGTCAATTAGTAGTTAGTCAGTTAGTCAGTCAGTCAGTAAGTCAATTAGTCAGTTCGTCAGTTAATCAATCTATCAGTCAATCAGTTAGTCAGTTAGCTAGTTAGTCAATTAGTCAGTTCATCAGTCAGTTAGTCAATTGGTCAGATAATCAAGTAGTCAGTTAGTCAGGCGTCAGCCAGTCAGTAAGTAAATTAGTCAGTTCGTCAGTTAATCAACCAGTCAATCAATTAGTCAGTCAGTCAGTCAATAGGTCAGTTAATTAGTCAGTTCATCACTTAGTCAGTCAATTAGTCAGTTAGCTAGTTAGTCAGTTGGTCAATGTTTTTGCTCTGACATCCGTCACTCACAGCAATCAATCTCTCCTATACGTTTCCTATTCTTGAAACTTCCGCCACCGCCTTGTGCGGTACTACTGGTAGTAGTTATCACGACTAAAAGGCCTACTGTGTAAGCTACTGTGGATTAGAATCACTCTCCATCTATACAGTTGGCTGTAAATTTCATGGTGGGCGTGGCGAATTCTCCTATTTTCATCAAGTGACACGTCCAACAAAAGACTCCAAAACATGCAAAAAATGCATGAAAATCGCCAAAAATCAGTCCAAACACTAGTAGATGGAGCAATTCTGTGACTACAGCACTTTATCTACTTTAGAAACGAAGGACTACGTACACAGATAATCTTAGCACGACTAAATTCACCTACTCCACAGTAGCTAAATTCAGTGCTACTAAAATTTATCGCACCACTTTAGTTCTTAACAGTAGAACACTTGTTTATCGCCCACACAGTAGATGGAGCAATTCCGGTACAGGATTTAAGAATTCGCTTCTTTTCTCAACTAACTTGCCTTTTTTTTGAAGTAAACAAGTATAGATGTAATATGAAGCAGCATCTTTTCTTTCCTCCAATCATATTTCCTTCTTTCATATCAATATGTTGTTATTGAAAATCGTTTCATTTCATTACAGGTCGAACCAACAATATGCCGTTTATTATGTTTCTTAAATTGAACTTTCAAACTATAGTATGGTGTTGGAAAAAGAACTTTGTGAAAGCAAAATATTCGTTGAAGAAAGCTGATTTTAGAAAAATGTCCTTCAATGTAAGGATTGAATCGAACAAATGTTGGTTGCTATCACGACTAAAGTGATTATCACTGTGGAGCTACTTGACTAATAAGGCGCGAAAAGAAGTCAATGATATCTATCGGCTTTTGTATGTAAAGAAAATGTGAACAATTTGATTAGGGTTAGAACTAAAACTACTTTTAGTCGTTAAAGAATTGCTCCATCTACTGTGTAAAAAAAAATACAGCCACTGTTAATATGAGTGCAGTGCTGTAATGATTTTACTGATAAAACTACTACACCCAATAGTAGTTATCACGACTAAAAAGCCTACTGTGTAAGCTACTGTGGATTAGAATCACTCTGCATCTATACAGTTGGCTGTAAATTTCATGGTGGGCGTGGCGAATTCTCCTATTTTCATCAAGTGACACGTCCAACAAAAGACTCCAAAACATGCAAAAAATGCATGAAAATCGTCAAAAATCAGTCCGAACACTAGTAGATGGAGCAATATTTTGGATGATGGTCATTTCCCCGAGCATGAGTAGATGGAACTTAATTTAGACTTACGATCAGTTACCTCCTCAAATGAGTAAGTCGTTTTTAGATGGGTCGAAACATTCTTGATTTTTTTTCAAAATTATATAATTTTTGTTGATACCCTCCCGGAAACTAACAAATGGCAAATATGATGAAAAATGGGAGTGGTTGAAAGGTGAAGTTTCCTTTTCAAAAGGCCTTCTGGTAGGTGCCATGTTAGTTTCAGGGAGTTTATCCTTTGATTACTAAGTGCTACTCATTACCCTTATCTTCATGAGCATTTTATCATAGAATTTAACTAAATGTAGGTAAACCTAGAATCCAAACGACCTTTGTTTTGATTGGAATTTCGGCCTTGCTTTGGAGGGTTGGCCTTCAAGAACAGAGGTCAGTTGGGTTCTAGGAATGCACCACACGTTGATACTATGGGTTTTGATCACTACCTGGTACCCTAAACAACCATTTTTTAATGGTTGTTTCGTTTGGATGATTCCAAATCTTTACATAAAAAATGGTTGTGTCACCAAAGATCCAGTACAAAACGGTTGTTTAGGGTTCCAGGTACCCTTCACACATATAGGTGTTTCCAAAAATAGAGGTACCTCCAAAATGGATGGTTTATAATGGAAAACCCTATTAAAATGGATGATTTGGGGGTCACCACTTAAGGAAACACCCATATGGTCTCCAAATTGCATCAACTTGCAGGACGTCAGGTGCCACGGTTCACGGATGCCAAGGCATTTGTTCATCTGGGAGAGGGTGGTATCGTAGAACCTGACCTTTTTTATTGTACGGTGATATAATGAGTCGTAATTGCCATGGTGTATTTGTATATATAGTAAATACACTATTTATACAAACTTAACATATGGTAAAAACATTGGAAAACTGACTCTGTGGCGCAGATTTAGTATATATAATTACACTAAAGTAGGCATATAAGACGGATACTTACATGTACTATACTACACATGTAGGCATTTTTTGATATGTTTCAAGTGCGTCAGGCTTGTCAACTTTTGAAGATGTTAGTCCATCATGTTTGTTTTTCAGATTACCCTTTATGGTTTGGAAACCCTAAGGATCCAGGTGTGTCCTTAGGGTCCTTATCCTACGAAATTGTGGGGATGGGATGGGAATACCCATGAATCCTAGGGGAGTACCACTCTGGATTCTGCTTAGGGTCATGAAGGTCGGCCTCGAAGAAGCGGTTTTTTTTCGTGTTTTTCGTGATGTTATTGATCTTGAGCGGGGAAAAATCCCAAATTTTGGCATTGAGCATTCAATCCCATAGGATCCATGTATGGTATATTTACATGCATTTACCATAAAAATCAACCAAATGTAGGTAAATATACCATACATGGATCCTATGGGAATATTCTATAAAAATCAAGTAAACATCATTACGATCAAGTACACCCTGGAAGATTAACTGCTGGTTCACCTACAGCCATCACCCATGAAAAGAAAGGAAAACGATCTGAACCAAAGCTCCATGAGGACATGTTCCAGCTGTTAATCTTCAGGGGTGTAAACAAAACCATGTTTTTTTTTAGAATGATTTGAAGCTGCGCTTGAAGCTGACACTCTTCTCAGGCATTCTTGGAGACCTTTACGACTTGACAGGACCAAGGCGGATTTTGTAGTTCTCGGTCGAGAAATGGAAGTCCAAAGAAGCCAAGTTGAGAACATAAAAGTAAAGAAATGATAATTACCTTATGTTTGCTTGATATGTTTCAGAAATAAGCATTACATTGTGCCATTTATTTTGGAAAATGTGCAAGATTTATTTACCAAGCAACATACATTTTGGTACATTGTTGTCCATATATTTGTTGCACATTTGAAAAACAAACCAGGCTTGTCGTACTGAATAGACCATCCAATTCCATCATGGAACTTTTAGAGTTGAAAAGTACATACATTTTATCAGTGCCAAAAGTACCCGATTTCCAACCAGTTTTTTCAATGGATGGAATTGGTTATTGAACCAACCATTTCATCCAATTGAAACAACCACTAATAAATGGATGTTTGAGGTTCTAGGTGAATTTGCCCTTCAGGATTTCGGATGTTTTCGGTTTTGACGGCACCTTTCAAAGAGATTTTGGTGGACGAAAAGAAAACGGTGATTTGGTGCAAAATCTTGGTTCAATTTTGGCTGAATGGTTCAAATATGTTTGACACGAAATAAAATTGCTAGCCGGAATCTTCCAAAAAGGACTATACTATACATATTATATGTATACAATAATATCACTAAATCATACTGTATATATCTATATATGTCATATTTCCATTATATATATATATATAAATACACTGATTCTGTGGCAAACTGCTAACTGGAATTTCACTCTAGACTCTACACGAAAACCCGCGGTTTGCCGGTGAGGTGTGCCCCGTGAGACGCCCAAAGATGGCAGTCGTTTCGAAACGCCCAAAAGCATCCACCCGTGCGGTGAGAGGTTGGACGAAAAATGTGTCTTGAAGTATCCAAAACCATGAGTGAATTCAGATGGTTGTTGTGTAGAGACACAGAAATGACACAAAGGATCATTTGAATTGCACTTCAGGTTATCCTTTTTTTTTGGGGGGGGGATCAAAAAATGCAAGTGCATGGCAAATTCATATAACGGTTTTCACTTAATTGATGCAGGAAATTTGGGTTGGTGTCATCAAAATGACCCCACAGTTGCAGTTGTTACCACCTTGATTTGAGGCAACACGCCTTCATCGAAAAGTATCCATGTTGCACAAACTTTCTCCACCATTGCTTTGGAAGGATCAAGCATAGGTCAAGGGGTGTTGGATACATGAGCGTAAAGGATATAGGGTAGCGATATGACTGTATGTAGCAACTTGGAAAAAAGCAGGCAGAAGAGATGTTGATTGATGATAGTTATTTGTTTATTTTATTCCTTTTTTTTGTCCAAGACTGCCACAAGCCTCCTATTTAGCATTTCCCTTGAGAACGATTTGTAAGCAGAGCTGATCCTTGACTGTGGTAGCTACCATGATATATTATATACAAGTAGAACTTCTGAGGGAGCAAATGTGCATTCACATTTGTTCTGTCATGATTTCTCAAACGACTGTCACATCTTCTCTTCATCATTTATACATCACAGAAAAAAATCAACCAACAACCAAAAAAAGACATGGTGAAATTTCAACATGAATTTGAATTTCTCAAAAAAGTCCTTGGGATCATTTTATAAATTTAAACATAACTTCATCAACTTCCCACCACTTTTGGTGACCCAAGGACTCCGCCAACAGCAGGCCTCGGCCTCGAATCAATCGCCATGTCGCGGGGACAGCAAGGCCAGCGGCCCAAGAGCCGTTGGAGCATCAAATGGTCCGAGAAGCATATCTTTAAAGCAGAACAAGAAGGTCCCTGGGTGGTGGAAGTCCTGGAAACCTGAAGCCCTGGAAGCCCTTTGAAAAGGATTCTCATCTTCCAAACCTCCGTGTTGGGCTTCCTAGGTGGTGGCCAACTCATGTTTTTTGTTGATTTTCACCCTGAAAATGGGGGAAGGTTTGAACGAGCATATTTTTCAAAGGGGTGGGTTGAAACCACCAACTAGGTCCCGGTTTTCGGGGCGAAAGTTCGGTGGTTGGCAAAGTTTGGGTAAATTGCTGGGAGATGTTTTATCCATCCAACCAATTCATGGTCCTGTTTTTTTGGGGGCGAACATGTTGTTTTTTTTTTGGGGGGGGGGGCATTGTTTTGGATCGTTTTGGCAAAATTAGGTGTTTTTATATTATAATTGCTCGGATGGTTTTTCGAGGCACCTAACAAATGTTTCTGATTTTTTTTGGGGGGATTTATCCACTTTTTTTTCGGGATTTGTTGTATAGATCTGTATAATATATATTCATCCCTTCAGGGTTCAAATATATGAAGAATTCCAGCAACCATTTTTAATGTTACATAAGGGCGAGGACAAGCCAGCAGAGCAAACTCTGATGACGTTCACGCAAAGTGTTGGCCTCCCACTACTGTAAGCAGTAGAAAAAGACACCTGTTTTGATTGGAAAGGAAAGATTTCCGTAAAGGTACATAAACTCCGAACTAGATTTTTGGAGGGAAACTGCCAGCAGTTTGGAAGGTGAGGTTCCAACGACCAAAACTTTGTTTCTCTTCAGTCGGACTTGGTGTTTTTTTCGAATGCCCAAAAGTTGTGGTTCCATCATTGGTACCATCCCCAAACAGTTTTACAAACTGATACTGATACTGTACAACTTACAATATGTACCTATGTATTTGGATACATATGGATGCACCTATACATATGTCATATATACACAATAATCACACTATGCATGTATGCAGCATGCTTGTTGATTCTCTTTCTGCTGCAGTGTTTGCATCGTCGGGCTAAAATATGGAAACTGCCAGACTTACTGATTTCGGCACAACCTGGTTAGATACCATGTCAACTGCAGGCATCGCCCATGATAAAACCCATACCATCCACGGGACTGGTACATTTACCTACATGAATGGTTGATTTTTATGGTACATGTAGGGAAATATACGTATACCGTATACCATACATGAATGGTATACGAAATCGAGATTGGTCAAAAGTGCGGACAGTGGTACTAAGAAATCAAGACCAATGCGCTGCTGAGAATTCTACCTATTTGGGAGGCATTAAGCAATGCAAATGTATGTACCCCCCTGAAAACTAACATGACAATGGAAGATCCACCATTTGAAGATGTATTTCCTATTGAAAATGGGGATTTTCCAATGTCATGTTAGTTTTCAGTGGTGTAAATTTGAGGAATTTCCCCATTAATCTGTGCATATGTTGGCGTTAGTCCTTTAATGACCCCAAAGATGAATGTCGGCAGGTGATAACATTTCATTGAGCTGCGTGGATGTGCCTTGGCAAATTTCCGTGGTGAACAAAAACTCGAGGTAGAGGACACTGTGGAACGGTTGGTTTTAGGAATTCCTCCATGGGATTCAAGGCTTTTCTTCAATGGATTCCCATGGATCGAAGTTACCCTCCGAAAAATCCCTCCGAGGCAGTAGATTGATTGAGGATTGATTGGGATATTCAAAATCATGCAAACCTCCAAGCCCAAGCGATCAAGAAAATTCCAATGAGTCGTACTCAGGCTGTTTGTGTTTCATGCTTGTACACTGGTCATTTACGGTACAAACTGGTGGTTTAGTAAGGGAAAGTCCACCAAAATCTCTCAATTCAGAATAGGAATTATACTAATTTGCCCAGAGTACAATCAAGTAAAATGTTCGAGATGATTTGAGGACAGGCGAACAGAGGGCTGCTGTTTAGCTGGATTCCTGTAAAGTATTGCAAAATACCGAATCATTCAGACTCACATCATCTATTTAAATTTTCCATTTCTCTTGAAATTGTGAGTAGCAAATACATATATTGATATATTATTTGTATACATTGTATATGTACATAATTACTATATGTTTGCACGTGTATCTATATATATATATGTATTATATGTACACAACCTTAGACAAAATCCACCAGATGAACGAGGATTGGTGTCATACCTTGGACAGCCAGTTGTTTGACTCTCGGCAGATAGCTACAGGGGAAACCCACACGAAGCACATGGCGTTTTTAGGTCGGAAAAATATGCAACTTAGTTGTTTCTACATGTTCCACATTCGTTTAGGTAGAGAAATATTGAGAAATATGCAACTTACATGTTTTTGTTTGGCATGTTTTTTTTGGTTGGATCGTTTTGTTTTGGTAGGTAGACGCCTTTTAAAAATGACGTGTCGGATTCTAATGAGTGGATCTTTAAAGGTCATCATTCATGTTGTCCCCCAGCCAACCTGGCAGCCATGGCCGGCATGTCAATGACGCACCACAAAAATATATATGGTCACGATTTGAAACATGGATTTGTGGTCACACTGCTTCTTCAGTAGGGGGATCCTAGAGGATAACGTATGAAAGGAAATACTGAGGTTGAAGTTGGGATGAATTTCACACTTGTTGGTAACAGCTTATGTTTTGAATTTTCTGAACAGCAGGATGAACCACGGGCAAATGGCTGTCAGTTGTGCATGATTTCTCAAGTGATCACAGATGGGTTCAAGAAAGCCCATAACCGCAAGTTATGATTGTTCCACCTACTATACCATAGGAAATTCTATAAACATCTGCAGGGGTCATTAGATTACCCATTTTGGGGGGATCAAACAATGCAAATCAATGGTGATTTTGAGGGATTCCCCTTATAATAGTGCATTATTTGGGTTGGTAATATAATGACCCCTGATCTATGGAACCGTATATTCATTGAGACCTTTGAGATACTTTGAGATCACACTCAATGAATTGGATGAATCTCTACACCTTATTATATGATGCTAGGAACAAAGACTGGGTGGTGGTTTCAAACATTTTCATTTTCACCCCGAAAATTGGGGAAGATTTCCAATTTGACTCATATTTTTCAAAGGGGTTGAAACCACCAACTAGAAGATGAATCCCTTCTAATCCATGAAATTTGCAACTTCCAACGGCCTTTTGTCACCCAGGAGCGTTTTGGAAATCAACCTCCACGTTTAGCAGCTGCAAGCCTTAACTTTTCTCGTTGCAACCTAGACGATGAGGCAGCCCGGTTTGTCAGATATGAGAAGTGAGACAACGGTCTGTCAGGTGTTTGGTTTTTGCAGTTGAAAGTGCTCTTTTAATGCTATTTCTATGATGTTTTATTCCAGATGATTGTATGTTTTCGCGTCCTTAAAAAGGTTGGTTTTCGCAGATGTTTTTCCTGCAAATCTTGGAAACTCTTCTCAATGCTGCCTCTCCAGGCGTTGACAAAGCTACTGAGTTTCCTTTACAGCCGAGATATCACGGTGCAGATCATGAAACTCTTTCGGTGCCATTTGGGATGGGGAAAGGGTAGTTTTTGTGGGAGAAGATTTCTGGGTGGAGATGTGTTTTTGGGAGGTTTCTTTGTGAACCAAAAAAATAGTAACTACCCTAGTTACCCTACTGTAGAGTATCCTGGTTGACTAACTGGTTTTGTAGTCCTGCCAAGATTACCTCGTCTCAGAAGATTGGAGATCGGGATGATGGATGATAATGGTACTCTATCTATAGATATTTATAAATACTATTACAGATTAGATGGATAAAATCTGGCTACAACATGTTGGCAATGTGAGAAATCAGGAATACATCATCAACACAAGACCAGCAATATAGCACTTGATTTTGTGGATTCTATCGTTGTATTTTATGTTGCAACTAATGCTAGCAGATCTTTGTATGTTTAAATCCTACGAAAAAGCAATCTTTTTGTAGAATACTGTTCATGGCAACCTATTTGGATGCTGTTCGTGGCAAATAAAGGTTTACTTCGAGATTCCCGAGCCCAAAAATACAATGTCATCCTGGTGGTGACTGGCATCCTGCATGGGGGGTTTGCTCCAAAATCTACCCTCCAGAAAACTAACATGACAATGGAAACCAACCATTTGAAGATGAATATCATACTTTGAAAATGATGATTTTCCACTGTCATGTTGCGTTTTATACCTGTACGAATAGTAAGAAAAATATCAATTTCCCTGTGATCATGCCAATTCTCTAGACTTTTGGGGGAAAAGTGTGAGTTTCTCAACTTTAAGCAAGCTACATGGCAAAAATATCACGGGATTTCCCTAACCGCCGTTTTTTGTCGAAAGGAACAACATCACGGATGGCGGTGCCTGGGCAGTTGGTCAATTTATGGCCAATAGTTCACAGGTTGGGCCACCGCATTTGTTGGGTTTCGCAAAGAATGCAGGGCCCTCCCAGGGATCATTGAAAGCCACCCATTTTGGTACAGTAATTGAAAGGTAGATGGCTAACCGTCCCTATACTTATTGGTTGAATTTCGGACCCTTTACTAACCTACCTTTTGGTATTTGTGCCATCTATTTTGACCTTAAGGTAAAAATCAAATTTGATGCAAATGTATGGTGATTTTGAGAGATTTTCCCTTGTTTTAATAGTGCATTGTTTGGGTTGGTGATGGAAAATCTATTCTGGTAAACTAAGATAGCAACGGAAATTCCCCATTGTTACATAATAGGAAATACATCTTCAAATGGTTCAAATGGTCCATTCCTACTGTTGATAGAAGAATTCCTGCACCCGTTTGTAGGTAGTTTATCCCAGTATTTACAGGGTTTTCTACATCCCAGCTGGTTTTTTCTGGATTTCTGAGCCATCAACAGTATCTTAGTTTACCATACTTTACCAGGTGGTGGTCTACATATCCCACCGGGTCGTGGGGAAAGCGAAGGAACATCGTGGACTTGAATCGACTTGATAAAGTGAGTTTTCCCAGCAGCGGTATGCTGGAAAGAAAATGGTGTTTCGAACCAGATATGTTTGATGAAAAGTTTAAGATGGATATATACTGACAACAGATATACACATACAATGATACATATGGATGCCAACAAAAATCAATCACTGGTGTACAAAGAAAAGGGTATGAACACTTTGACAAATTTCTTGCCCAACCAAAAAACTGACCATTTCAACGAAGAAGGGTTTAATTGTTTAAATAGTCGACGACCTGTGACTCAACATCTCAACACGACGGACCTTGTCGTGATACTTTTTTCCCCCGAAGAGGTAGACCGGTCATGTTAGTGTCTTCAGAATTTACCTCCTTGGTGAAACAATGATTCCATAGCATTTTAGAACTTTACCAGTATGATATGATTCCAATATATTTCAATATGTTTCTTGATATCGATGTAGTTTGTTGCTGCCCTCTTGCCTTTTATGGCGCTCCATTCATGTTAACTTCAAAATTGTTTCCAACTCCACCGCCCTCCGTGATGTTTTTGACCCCCTTTGGACTTTGGACAATTTTTCCTTGGAGCGATTGGGAAGGCCGTTCATGAAGTCCATTTGAGTCACAACAGCATCACAGAAAAAGGCCCTTTGGAGTGGTAGGGGAACCAGGGTCGGGTTGAAGTCCTGGCCGCGAATGGGGGGGTTGGTGTTTTTGAAAGGTTAATCCGTTGATGTTTTTTTGAAAGCATTCCCATCAAACACAGATGGGTGAAGACATGAATCTTGTACAGATATCAGCTGTTCATATTTGATCTGGAAGCTTTAAAACGATTTTTGACAAGGAAGTTGTGTTCAGCCACCGTTGAAAAGCACTTTGGTAGTATATGTTTTGTTAAGTGCACAAGCTCTGCTGTGACATATGATCCAAATGTCTTGAGCACGTGCACGAGTACATCTTGGAACGCTTATCTAAATTGCAGCATGGTAAAAAAACTTGCATCAACGTTGAAGGTGTCCGCTTTTAGGTACCTCATATGCTTCCAATTCTATCCTTATAATTTGGTACTGCAAGGTATTTTGGAGGGTCAACTCTTAAGCCGAGAGGGGCATTCAGATGTTCTATGGACGATCCATGTCTTTGTTTTTGGAGGTGTTTCATACCCATTACGGATCCTATGGGACTGGTACTCGTATATTTGCCGTAACGTGAAAACCAATAAAATATCCAGCCATTCATGTGGGTAGATAATGGTAGATATGGGGGTTTCCTAAAATGGTGGTACCCAACAACCATGGGTTTTCCTACTAAACATGATCATTTTGAGGTGTTTTGGGGGTACCACCATTGAAGGAAACACCCATATATCAGCTCCCATGGGATCCGTAATGGTAGATACACATCCCTTGGACCGATGGCGGCATATGTGTGGTGTTTCATGGTTGTGGTTCCAGGTGCTGCGGGTCTACTGGAACTCATTGTGCCTTGGTCCCTTCTTCCCATGGAACCCATGGGAATCTAAGGGTGGACGACCCACGGGAATCCCCAAAACATGGCCGGTCTTACTAGGAGATGAGTAACCCATCATTGTCCCTGGAAATAATCCCCTAACAAAAATACGGTACTGTTGAGTGGGGAAACCGTGGCGTTAGGTGAGTGGGCGGGCCCTTAGATTCCCATGATTTTTTGTCCCACAAAAGAAAGGTTCAACATCAACTTGGAAGTTGAAAGTCATCAATATGTATAGTGTGTCACATGGTGTCATGAAGATATGAAGATATACATGGATATACGTACATTTGGGGAGGTCTATGTATTGTTTAGACAGATTTCGTGAAAATGTGAGTGTTGCAATATTGTTCATGCTTGTCTAAACCTTTAATCATCACATAAGAAATCCTTTCTCATCTCCTTGAGCAAACAGAATGCAAACAGAAGCCTTTAAGAAACATCAGAGTGGCATCTTCAAAAACCCATGATTCTGTGCGAACAAAAAATGCTGACCCAACTTTTATATGTTGTTTTGCCTATAAATCATCAGTATCAGAAAACCCCTTAGTTTTTTGGTCCAACAAAAACCTCTACTTCCTTTTATCCTTATCTTCAAAGGCATGGAGTCGAAAATATCCCTATGATGCATCGAGTGGTGGTCGTGATGGTCGGGGCTTGTCGCCCATCTGGTTACGCCTGGAGCACAATTGCATCGATTGGCGCATCATCGATCATCGCTTACATCGACCGGATTTGACCTGGTGCACGGCAGAGTTTCTTTACGGTAAGTTAAAGCACAAGGGTTTGTTTAAACAAACATGGGGGTTTTGGTTTGGCGCTTTTTATGGTGTTGTTTTTAAATGCGATGTTAAAAAAAGATGTTGAAAAACCACCATAAACTATATAGTTCCAATTATGTTGAAGATGTCTTGTCTTTTGATGAATTGTGTGTTATGGGTGTGTGATTTTCATCTTGTTGTACCTTGTTTTTTTGGATTGTTTGTACCCTCGTTGGCTTGTATGCCTAATTTCCTTAGCCGGACTTCCATGTGTCTCTATTGTTTTCTACTGAGTCTACTGTTTTCCATTATGCGTTATCTTGTCCTGTTGTTTTGTGCTGTGCGATCTCCCTTTACAGTTTTCTCTTTCAACTTATGTTGAAGATCATTTTGATGGACCTGTGGTCGTTATATGCCTTGAATCGAAGCCAAGCGATCGAACACAACATGCCTGCCAAGAATGCAACAACCGCAAATGAACCAGAGTATGGCTGGCGTATGCATGGCTTATGTAGCAATGTGCATCCTCATGAATTCGAATGTATGTTTATTACTTTTGTATACTTTTGTTGTGTGCATTTACATGCATGCAATGCATCAATATTCAACGCCTCATCCGGAACCATACTTCCATACTCTAAGATTCAATGTGTCTACATATATATAGGTGTTTCCAAAAATAGGGGTACCCCAAAATGGATGGTTTATAATGGAAAACCCTATTGAAATGGATGATTTGGGGGGAAAACCCACTATTTAAGGAAACACCCATATATACCCCATTATATACGTCATGCTTTGATCCTCACCAAATGCCGCCATACTTCATGCCTTTCTACCAAAAAACAGTTTGAGGGAACCATGGCTGCCAGCCAAGGTCGAGAGACGGTTGGTTGATGTCAGATGCCGCACCGACCATTTGCTTGCATGCATCTTATAGGTGCGGTTCGAATCGGTTGGGTGGATTTTTGTTGGGTACAAAACAAACGGCAGGTGATCAAACCTCATTCCGATGACTTGTTTTTTTTTTTTTTGGGGGGGGGGGGGCGAGTNTTTTTGGGTTTTGGGGGGTTTAAGGTCTTGTATATATATATATATATATCAAAAATAAGTGGAAGATGAGATATAACAAGTCATTTAGTTAAGGATCCTTGATGTTTATTTGTTTTATATAACGGAATTATTCACAACTGCCTTGAGAACTGCTCAATTGAAGTCCAAGTTTCATCATGAACAAGTGTGATGTCACAATTTCTCTTGAATCTAAATTGTTGTTTGTTGGCCAGGAATCAACATGATAAGCTGACGTGGGAAGAAGGCGATTGGGCCGGCGAGAGTATGGCTTGGAACCTTAACGCTTGAAAAGAACCTTTGAAGCTGTTTCCCTTCTCGGTGCGGGTTCGGAAGGAGAAAAGATGTGAGCAGGTGAAAAAAACCAGAAATACAGATCCTGTTTTTTTAGATTAGGAATTAGAATCTACTATGAGAAATCGGAAAGTCTATCCTATTAAGATCTGGTCACCGTAACCGATATGGGTGTTTCCGAAAATGGTGGTTTTTCCCCCCAAATCATCCATTTCAATAGGGTTTTTCATTATAAACATTATAAACCGTCCATTTTGGGGTACCTCTAATTTTTGGAAACACCCATATAGACTGGGATACTTATGACTCCTGTGGTGTTTTGTGTTGATCCATTTTTTCAATTAGTGGGAGTCACTTAGCAACGCCGAGATGACAAGTGGCGAGGTGGCCGCCATGTTCTAATCTGGTTCATGTTGCCAGTAAATTGGTACACAATTGGTACTACTCTTTGGTAAAAGGGACACTGAAAAAACGAAAATCCCCGTTGATTCAATAGGAAATGCATGTTTTTTAGTGGAGGATGTGGAACCCATTGCTATGATTACATATGATGATTACCAGAAAATAGAGGCTCTTGATTTTCACCACCTGGTTGTCATTTGCACGTGACAAATGACGGTGACGAGACATAAAACGAAACTCAATTGCCAATCTTTGACACCAGAACTTCACTGACTGGGACTGATTGAAATCTCAAGTGGATTGTTCAAAGCTACACCCCTGAAGATTAACATGGAACTTAATCATGGAGGTTTGGAGGATCAGGTTCCTTTCTAAATGGGTGATTTGTAGTTTCCAGCCGTTAATCTTCCAGGGTGTAGACTTTTGCGACCCTGACAAACTGAAAGGCGACAGTGCGTTGATACTCGTACCAGGATGCAGCACGCACGACACAACCATCTGCATTTTCCGAAGATTATGATGAACCTCTAGTCACAACCGTCCAATCTATTCGAAACAAGCGTACACAGTCACGGCTGTATATGTTCATATAATATGAATTCCATCGGAAAAAATTGTCCCACACCCGGTGGGTAATTTTCCCATCATTTTCAACATTGATCGACCAACAACATTGACCGTTATCCTATCCTCGGCCTTCACCTCGCCAACCGACCAAGGCCCAGGCCCAACCGGGTGGCCAAATGCTCCTGGCTGCCTTAAAAGGTGATGCCCAAGCCCAGGACATCATTGCTCCCACGTAACTCGGGAACAACGAACGGAAGGAACCGAACCGTGACGTTTGGTTGGTTGGAATGGTTTGGGAAGGTTGTGGGGTTCCAACCATGGGGTGGGTTAGGAAACAACCAAAAAATGAGGAGAAGGTGGTGGGTGTGTGTGTTTTTTTATGTGTGTTTTCTTTAAACAGGTATGCTAGGGATTTTAAATTCATATGATTATTCAATATTATTCATGAGTTGAGGGTGGGCTGCAGGTTCTGTTTTTGTTAAAAGATGTTTTGAGTTGAGGGTGGGATTGGATGTCTTGAATCATTGACAATGGATTGAACTTGAACGTTATATATATATATACACAGAATGAATGACATCAAACCTCATACTGGTAGTGGTACGAATGTAATCTTTGACTAATCTTGACGTATCTAGAAATATACTATCTTCACCATCCTTGAAGACTTAGAACATGAAATTAGACCACCTCCCAAGTTGGAGATGTTGGAGAATGGTTATGGATGGTTATGGTTTTTTCAGGCTCAATTCCTTTAGTTGGATATGTCCGGTGACTGTATCATGTCAAAGACTTGGAACCTCAGCTAATGGGGAAGGGATTGGTGCTTTGGGTTGGTGCTTTGGATTGGATAGGAATACCAACCACCGGGCCCCAAACCACCAATGAACCATTAGTTGAGAACTGGGTGGTGGTTTCAAATCTTTTTTCTTTTTCAACCCTATTTGGGGAAGATGAACCCATTTTGACGAGCATATTTGTCAGATGGGTTGGTTCAACCACCAACTAGAGAACCTTTGGGCATGAAGCAACGAAAAGCCATCTTTGATATCTTTGGGACTCTTCGATTGGATCTAGGGCTAGATGGGCTAGGGCATTTCTATCCCTCCCTGCTGGTAACCATGCTGCAATCCACCTCATGAAAACCCAACTTAAATGGTCAACTGCCAACCAAGAAGCAAACAGATACAAAGAATTTCTTCACTCGGGGAAATTGATTTAAAAGAGAAACAACAACAAACAACAGCAAACAACAACAACAAAAGGAATGATAATAATAATAATAATACCAACTGGACTCTTCACTCACTTCAAAGCCAAGAATATGGCCAAACAATTCTTCAAGTTTTCGTGGTTTTCCAAACCCATATTGTCTTTGTCCAAGGCCGCCTCCCGTACGCCCGGTGCATCCGCCACCGCCACCGGCGCCCATGCGATCACGACCGCAACCGCCACCGTTGAGTGGAGCCGCTGTGTCACAACCGATGTGACCTTGGCGAAATGACGATGGAAGGGCCCGGAAGGGTTGGAGGTGGCTATCCCCATGACGCATCCATGGGACGATTAAAGGTATATTTACCGATCCATGAATTTCGTTGATTTTTTTATGGTAAATTAGAAGGTAGGGAAATATACCAATGTATGGATGCTATGGGGTGAGATTTGTTTCCCCAAGAAGAGAAATTGTGATGATTCATAATTTGACAACTTATATGCAGGAAGAGGGTGTGTTGAGACACAAGGATTCTAAGTAGAGTTAGGTAATGGTTTCAAATATTGTCCATTTTCACCCAGCGAAATGAACAATGTTCACGTTGAATCACACCAGCTTATGTGCTGATCTTGGAAGGTGACATACTACAGAATCCTACATGTTGAAAACTTGAAGACTGGTGATGTGTACCACAACACCAAAAAAAGATATGTTGTTCTAAATTTAGCACCTCAGATAGAACCAATATGGAATATTCACACAATCGTAGATAAATCATTTACTGTATGTAATGCGATAATATGCATGTCGCAGACCTATATCATTATATATATAGTACTCATGCTATAGTTAGTGTAGGCCTTGCCCCTCTTGCACCCATAGGCCCGAGGGGCATATGTGGGTTATAGCCCCCAAATTTATGGGCATATTATACTCC
>DF245171.1:24430-38760 GCA_000507305.1 Breviolum minutum Mf 1.05b.01 | reverse complement strand
GGATAATTCGGTTGCTTTGGTCCTCGAGATGGTGGTGGAAAAAAGTTATATTAATGCCATTTGAGGGTGGATTAGTGGCATCTGAGGTGCCAGCAAACCTGGCTACATAACATTAAACTGTTGTCAAGCAGACCTGACTGCCAGCACCAATTGCTCTCTAGCAAAGCTGGCTGCTATCATCAGCACCCTTGCTACACAGCACCAATTGTTCTCTAGCAAAGCTGGCTGCTATCATCATGCAACCTTGAACACCAACTGCTCTCTAGCAGACCTTGAATAGTTTTATAACTTCTCGATTTCTTTCTACTCGAGTTCCTGGAAGAGATTTTCACATGGCACATTGTACGACTGTCAAATATATATTTACCATTACATAGCTTAGTTGTATATACATGGTAGTGTGATAAACGATTTTCGTTGATGCTCTGGTCACAAAAACAAACAAAGGGACCCCCCCCTTTAAACAAAGTTCGCTCCATTCTTATCACTCACAGCTGGCTGGAACACAAACACCAAAGTCATCACCATAAACAATTTCAAAAAGGTGATACATTCTTTTGTTTGAAATTCTTTTGTCAGATTTACCCCAAAGAAGGTCATTACACTAAAAACATCAAATACACATGTCCTTTTGGGGTGATATACACATATCTATTTGTAGTCCCGCTATGGATTCAGGTTCCGCAATAAACACATATACCATTTGGGGTGATATACACATACTTATAGTCCCACTATTGATTCAGGTTTCCCACCAAAAAAAATACAACACAAAGGGCGGCCAACCACCCGATTGGCCCACAGCCAACCGATCTTGCTTGGTTGTGACCTCAGCCACGCAATTGGACAGAGCTCTGTGGTGGATTTGGATTCCATTGAAATTTTGGGGGAATTGCGGTCCTGTTGTTTGATTAGGTTTTTAGCCCCTCAAAAAACACATCCATTTTTATTCTCTGGAGGATACAAGCTCAAGACTCAAAAACCAAAGAAGAGTGGTTTCTTTTTGTTAGTGCGGGTTTGTGGTCTTCACATGGTGCACCCAACGGTTAGCAAATAAGCCCACTTACAAGACTTACCAATCAAGCTTGGTTTCCAGTACTATGTTAATGCCCCTCAAGTTCGAAAAAAAATGGTGTCAATTTGTTGCTGCATCCGGCATTCCTTCCTAACCATCCCAAAAAGGTTTGTTCAAAAACCGTGGCTTTTACACATAGCCCCTTCATGACCTCTATTTTTGAAACCAAAAAAACAGAAGCTTTTCAAATCAAGGGCCAAGGGGCCCCATTTGGGTTCAGGCAGTGTTCATATTATATATATAAATATATATATATATATATCTCCCACCTTTCTGGATTTTATTGTTGGGAGGCCTATGACCACCTGAGAGATTTGTTTCCTTGGAGGTGAGGGTGGCTTGATTTCTGCTAGATCTACTGCAAATAGACAGATATTTATGGCAAACCCACCCTTGCTGTATGTGTGTATGTCTGTATGTCTGTATGTCTGTATGTCTGTATGTCTGTTTGTCTGTATGTATGTATGTATGTATGTACGTACGTACGTACGTATGTATGTATGTATGTATGTATGTATGTATGTATGTTTCCCATATTTTCCCATTAGCAACCGTGGCCCTAGCCCAGCCCACTCAGGGCATGGCAATTTCCGTGCCTCTTGAGAAGGCCTCAAATGGTGGTCAAACTCGGCTGGTTGATGTGGTGAAATTGGAAGGCAATGAATTTTAAATCGGGCATCTAGCACACTTTTGACCTTTTCACGAGTCACGGGCCACCATCCCCAGGGCCAACAGACTAATCTACTCAGCTAAAATGTGCAGGTATCCAGCTCACAAACATCTAAAAAACATGTTGTTTTGACTTGTTGATTTTTAGGATACACTTAATCCAGAATAGATCAAGTGTTCTTTCGAGAAAAATCTAAGTTTACTTCTGGACTCCGGCACGGCCGGCCATCAAATCAGCACGGACACTGCTTTCCATCCAAGCTTTGATTGCCAAAGAACGACGTTCGTTTGAGGGAGGCAACGAACAATCTTCGATCCACTCACGAATCCATTGATCCTTAACTTGTACAAGGGATTTTCCATCATATTTATCCCTCGCAGAAACTTTGGGCTTGGGGGCAACCTTGGACTTGGGGGCCGCCTTGGCCTTAGAAGTAGGACCCGTTTTGGGATTTCTTTCAACCCCTTTTGAAACAAACTTCTTGTGCCACTCACGGCTCTTCATGCGCTTTGCTTCACTGCTCTTGAAAACTTGGGACGTCCCGGTAGGCTCAGTAGACTCAGTAGGCTCAGTAGGCTCACTGATTTCGGGAGGCAACTCGGGCTCTTCGGCAAGAATCTCCTCCTCAGCGAGTGCGGGCTCCAAAGATTCGGGTGGCAGCTGCTCCGCTTCACCATCCTTTGGTGAGCTCAAGAATCGTTTGATTAGCTCACCTGGAGGGGAGGATTGAAGGTCATTGGATGACCCATAGCCAATCTCAGCCTCCAATGATGACCCATAGCCAATCTCAGCATCCAATGACTCAGCATCAAAGGGGGCCCTTTTCATAAGCCAACCTCGATCACCCAAAGGGGATGGCTCTGGGCTGTTCGGCACTTGTGGGGTATGCTCGGATTCCTCATCAATTTCGGTATGTTGTGAATCAGGATGATGGCCTCCACCCAAATCAGGCATCATGTTCTTCACCTCATTGTCCTTCCTCAGGATCAATTGCAAAATTGGAAATAAAACATATTCACTCCAAACAGCAAACATTGAATATGATGGCGGATTTGTTTGGACACCATCGCTTCCCCAAAAATCAGAATATAATTCATGGATGATAGGATACATTATGATGTTTATTGATCCCATTTCCCAACCACAAATCATAATCAATTGAGGCTCTTTTCAAGCCGCCACTGTGATTCAACCAAGGGAGACTGGGTGACTGCCTCCACAGGTCGAGCAAAGCGTGCTGGCATCTGGACCAGGCAAAGGCTCTGGGAACGTGGGCGCTCTAGATCATGGATCACCTTGAAGCTGTTTTTGGGAGAAGGTTCCATCCTGGCCTTTTTGAGGAGAGAGCCATCATGTGCAGAATGTCCGGGTAGTTCATACTCCATGAGCGAATCGTCGATCACTATTTGGGTTGACAGCCCCGTCATGGTTTTAGGCAAACAAAAGCTTGAGAACCAAAATCCTCAAAGGAAAAACTGTTCAAAAAACAGAGCCAGGTGGATTCAGAAACTGATCACTGTGAAGCTTTTTTTGGATTCATTGGTACGTTGGGTGCTGTGTTAATCTTTTTGATCCCCTGTTGGCACATCTCAAGATTGTCGTGATGATGGCTGTTGGTGTACCATCATCAGTCTCACTTCACGCAGTGAGACGTTGATGCCAGAAGGTTTCCAAGCCAGTGGATGACGGCTTTGAAAACTGGCCCCCAAAAACATTTCCCGAAGCAAGATTTGGAAACATCCATCAAATTCATATAATGGTTGTTTTAGTTCGATGTTTTTTTAACAAATGCACGGCGTTGCATAACAAACAAAGGAAATGTAGGAACTCAGAATCATCTAAATTATACGCTGACAGCCCTCCTTCTCCAAAATCAATTCGCCAGGGAGGAACCATAACGGCTTTGCAGCCGCCACCACCCGTTCAGACTTGTACATCCGGAAACGCCATACCTTAGGGAACCAAGTTGGGAGTAGATAGCAGAGAAGTGATGTTGTATTGAGATACTCTTGAATACTTAAACATAAGGATATATATAAGAATTTGATGGTTCAAATCAAGGAATCTCACTTGATCTTTGTTTGTGGGTGAACCCTATTCAAACCTGGTATTTTTGAACCAAGGGGCCAAAAGTAGAGGGGAATCCTTCAACTGGGCATATGTGAAATGGCTGGCAATGTTGGTGCCCTTCAAGTTCTTTGCCTGAACCCCCTGTGGACGCCACAGCAACGGGTTGTCCTGCTCCGCCTTGATTTCGAAGTGGTCGGAGGCTTTGCCTTGCTGGACCTGTGGTGGCCGGACGCAGGAGTGACCTCCAAGAGAGTAATCCACGATTCCCTGTGATTCGATTGATTGCAGCATAGCCCGAAGCGTAGTGAGTGGACCATCAGTTCCACTGTCCTACATGGGGGAATTGAATATCATTTACAAACTTCAATTCGATAACATAAATGTGATTTTTGATCATAAACTGCATTTTTGTTGGCACTTCAACTTGAGTTCACTGTCCCAAACTTCATTTTTGATTCTTGATGATAACTTACAACCCAGTCCTCATAAACAACGCCAACTTGATCAGAGTTGATGCAGCATGGGATGGCACGTTGAGGGTTGTTGGCCTCAAACTTCACAGCTTTATCCCCAGTCAACCATGACCCAGCACCATGCATCACAACTGGGGCATCATCCGGCTTGATGTGGGTTGCATCCTTTGCCATGATATAGAGTTCGGGACCAGGTGCTAAAAAGAAAGATGTTGAAGAAGTAGGCCCAACCATCTCTGTGAGCTCTGCCCCAAACTTGCTCCGCAAGGATGTCAAAGTCTTAGGATGCTGAGAAAACACAGTCTTAAAATCAAAGGGCTCCATCTTGAACTCTTGCTTGACGATGTTTTCTGCTGGATTCGGAGGAGAAGCCTCATTCTTCGGAGTGGTGCCGCCGTTGCCAGGACTCTGCTTGGGCTGTTGGGGCTCTGGAGATGCCACTGTAACCCCCCAATCTTTGTCGAACTTGGTGATGATGTCACGCCATTCAGGGCCAAACAAGGGGCACTGCATGAAGTGTTGACGGATGTCTGGTGGGATCGTAAGCTTCTGGCCACTGAACTGGCAAATCTTCCAGGTAGGCAATTCAGGCTCCTTTGGCATATCATCAGCCGGAGCAACCTTCTTGTAGCGAGCTGTTTGCTTGTCCATGGGTGGTTGATGTTGCTTCCAAGCCTTGAAGGGCAAACAGACCCCAAGAAGTCACATATGTTTTGTTTCAGATTTATCAAAGTATGTTAGATTATCTTAGCATATTGGATAGAACAAAATTCATTTTCCAAAGGACCTGTCCTCAAGCAAGAAGTTCTTCACATGATCTTTCGCAGCTTTGAAAGTGGGTTGTGCATCGCTGCTTCCCATGACCCACATGCCAAGCTGCAGTGCGGCCATCTCCACACACCCATCATAGGCAGTAGGATGGATTACGATTGTGCCGAAGTTGTTCCTGACACCACCTTAGTAGGATGGATTATGATTGTGCCGAAGTTGTTCCTGACACCACCTTAGGGTTAAACATATCGATGTGAAAAATGATTGGCTAGGATCTTTTTTCACCAAAAAAACTGAAGCTTTAAAAACTGACATGGTCGGTTGATATCCTTTATTCCCCAGAAGATTGAGGTGACATAGCAAAAAGATACAAGTTGGGCATGTTGCTCATGAGACTCTTCAACACAGCTCGTGCTACCGACACCCCACCCAGCCACTGGCTGGTTTCTTGAAGATCTGTTAGATTTCGGCGCTCTTGATGACTCAAGAGCCCATCCCCGGGAACACAAAAGTCTTTCTCTGCAAGTGCTGCAGGAAACTCTTGGAGCACCTGCCGTTGCCACAGGAAGCTGCTGCAGAACCTGCTGTGGGTATGGATGTTGCGAGGAAAAGGAGGGACTCTTAACGAAGGGAACTTGACCAAACCTAAAACGAACTATATCCATCATATCAAACCACTATATCACACTATCAATGAGATTTGGTCTAGAATCCCATTCACTTGGTTTTCAGGGTCTGGAGCTCCACGGACAACACGGTGTGCAACCCCCCGTAAGGGTAATGTGCTGTCAGCCACACCAAGAAAGCACTGATAGGCACCAGGCATCTCCCTGTTCTTGTGAAGATCATCAAGATTCAGATTCACAGTGAATGGACGAAGTTCGATTTTGTGGATTTGCAATTTGTCTTCCAGCTTCCTGGGGGGATAGGTAGGGCCAAAATAATTGTAATCCCATGTTTGTCACCACAATGAGTTATGTTTTTAAGTTGGCAAATTCATTGTAAGTTCAAAGGGGGATACCAACTAACAAACAAACCTTTGCTGTTTACCCAAAGCCAGGCCTGATATCACGGCGAAGAGACCCTGCAGCATCTGTACCAACCAGCAAAGGCGGGATCAATACCAGAACGCTGCCTTAACTTTATTGTTGTGATTTTTGGGGTTATTAACCCAAAGCTTGGCGGAAACAACTTTTCAGGAAACAACTTTTGGAATCAATCCCAAGTAGCGAGATGGGGATCGGAAGATAACTCTCTCTGCGGCATCACCTATGGCATTGATGGCAAGTTGGTTCAACACCCCCAACTTGGTGCAATCAACATAGAGGATAGTATCCAGATCAGAGGAAGCAACCTGCAGGGAAGAACCCAATACCCTTTTTGATGTGTACTTAGGAGAACTAGTTGAAAACCTTTTTGGCAGAGAACAAAGATTGTTTTTTCTTTTCAAACATTGAAAAGCCTTGTGGAAACAAGCTGCGCTACGAAACATAGAGTCCATCTTGGGGTCACACCAGCCCTTGGAAACCAAAGACACCCGGCAGCAACGGTCCATGTAATTCTCCGAGAGCCTTGAGCAGGCCACTATTGGCAACAAAACTAAAAGTAATTCACTGTGTTTACTACAACCCAAACCCATTTAAAGAAAAGAACTTTGGGGGATATTTTTTGTCATGCGTTTTTTTCACATAGCTTGAACTAGTATTATTTAGATAAGGAACTCTTTGCCAATCTCAGCCTGTGATTTTTCATGCATCACCTTGACAACATGAGAACGTCGAGTGGTTTCTTCACGTGCGCTGTTGTACTCACACATTGCAGCCACATCAGCTGCCAACTTGGTGCGGACTTCTCTGAATCTGGCAGACTGAGCTTCATCTTCTAATTCCATCAATTCAGCTGCGGAAGAAATCTTCACAGGAGAAGATTTGGGCTCCACCAGGTCAGCCCACACGCCAAGGTGTTGAATCTGCCATGTTGCCAGCTTTGCGGTGATGGCTGCTTCGACCTCTGCCATGTAGTCCCTGGGAACCAATAGACAAACCCAAAAAAGGGTCGGCAAGCATTAAGAAAATTGAGTTGTATTCCAAGGTATCTATTCCGAAGAGGAAACACTCAAACAACCAAAGGCCATCGAGCACCATGTTATTGACAAAGAAGCAAGGTGTGGACAAAAAGAAAAAACAGGAGGGAAAGTATTCCTTCAGACTAGGACCAAAAAATCATCCAAAGTCAAGATACTTCTGAAAGAAGGCTTTCATGACAGCAGCCTCCTTCTCATCATCCCAAGTGCTCAGCTGCCGTGCCTCATCCAAGATGTGCGAGTAGACACATGCAAAATCACAGTGCAGGTCGAAATGTTGTGGAGACCAGCGGACTCTGGGACGAGAGCTTGCTCGCAACCTGCGACCCGCATCCAGAAACATCTTGATAGTCAGCTTGAAGTGCATGCACTGCGCCTGATTCGTCACAGTTAGAGCTTTCTTGAGGTTGGCAGGACAGTTCTTCGGGGATGTGCCAACCATCCACCTTTGACCTTTCAACTGCTCGGTTGAAAATGCACATTGGCTCCACTTGACGTGGTCAATGTGTCGTTGGAGAATAGCTCTAGCTTCCTAAGTGAGCTGGCTTCAAACTTCACTAAGTATCCTGTCCATCGACTTTTGAAAAACTTTAGCAACAACAAATGGATAGCCCTATGAACCTTCAAACAAAAACTTCAATAAAAATCAGGTGTGAGAGTCAGGACATGTGCCACTGATCATGTTGAGAACACTGCGTTGCTTCTCTTCGTCTAACCTGTGTTTTGCACTGAGCCCTGGTGACATGTGGAAATCATTCACCACCTGCCGGAGAACCTCCTCTGTGGTAGCAGAGGGAAGAGTCAATCCTTCGTTCGAGCGCTGCTCCATGATCCTGCTGAATCTCAAAGCTAACTGCAAGCAGTTAGGGGCTTGACGCTCCGCCCCCCGGAAGGACAATGTCAAGTTCCGATAGTTGCGAGATGCAAAGTCCATGTTGAAGGACATCTAAGTAGGAAGAGGTAAGAAATGGTAAAAAAGTCAAAGTTAAAGAAAGGAAGTGTTGAGGATTATTGATATGTGAAAAGAAAAATTTGTGGGGATCAAGTGAAAAACAATATCAAGGCACATGGCAGGGAATCATCCAAGCTCTGTCCAACACCTTGTGAAGGGGTTTCAAAAGGTCTGCACTCTCTGGGTCTTGGAGATCTAGCTCACTAGCTGCCAACAAGAACGTTGCAACCACTGATGCCCGTGTCCAACCCTTCACCACATCCACAGCTTGCTCTGATGCAGGCCAAGAGGTGGAACCTATATGCTGGCCAGGCAGGGCAGTGGGCCAGACCAGGCAGTTGGGACCATTAGAAAAAACAAACAACCGTAACAACCTTTAGATCTTTAGATACCATTAACAAAAGAATTTTGTTCTTGAAGCTGCACCTTCAGATGCAGTCATTGAACAATCAATCGGTTCTCGTCCCAGGTCGACTCCCCCAAAAAGCATTGACTCAGCACATTGGATCCAGTCAGCAATGACTGGCAACCCATCCTCTGGCTTTTCGAACCTGAAGAGTTAGTGAAGCCAAAAACAGGGTATTATTTTTGAATGAGTTTTTTCAAAACCAGAGAGGCCTCAAGCATCCAAAAAGAACCAGACTTAAACAAGTAAACTTCAATTCTTTGGGGGTTTTGTTCTTTCAAAACTGGAGAAACTTCAGGCATGTAATGGGCAGCTTCACAGTGTCATCCGCCATTGATGGATCTAACACCTTAGTTGTGGGATGGGGATACCCATGCATATGTGAATATATCTTTGAAATAGTGTATATATGTGAAAGTAAATGTGTTGAAGATTTCTCCCAAAAAAAAACATAAACACCCCAAAAAATATACGTACATGTGCGGATGTACATGTAAAACATTGCCAATATGAAGAGAGGTTCCTGGCCAACTGGCTTGTAGAGGTATGGCATCCCCCGCAACTGGGCATACTCTTGATACCATGAATCTAGTTGTTGGCAACGCAAGTTAACATCACCATCATTCAAGAGCTCTTGGATCAAAGAAGCTGGGTGGGAATCATCTTCAGAGGTGCCCTCTTCAGACTTGAAAGAGCAGATATACCCATAGAGATCCTTTTGGGGAGCAAAGGTTGAAGTCCATGGGGATGAATCCAAAATTGCTACATCCAAAAAACAATTATGTTATACATTGAGCTTTTCCCATCCCATGTTAATTCAATATATAGTCCTTGATCAGCTGAACATTTCCATCCATCTTTTGGATCTGCTTGTCATAAGCAGTGCATTGCCGCTTGGGAGGCACTTCAGTCACAGAGGTGGTCGCAGAACCAACTGCTCGCTCCTCAACCTTGGCCTTGAAAGGCATGAGCTGGGTTGGGGCTGCCATGATGGCTCTTAATCTTAGTGCCTGAGCCTCCAAAATTGCTGTAGATAGCTCAAGAAGTCCATCGACTTTGCCCCAGAAAATCCATCATAGGATCAATGCACTGTGTGCCCCACAGTGCATCGAAACCCTAGGTTATAATCAAGCATGTTCAATTTCAAAAATGGAATCCCAATTTTCATTTTGAACCTCCAACCTGAAAACATAATGGTTTCAATGCACCGTGTGCCCCACACAACATCGAACAAAATTTGGGCTAATGGTTCCAGGATCAATGCACTTAGAGTACTTTGGATTAGGTTTTCAATCGACCGTGAGCCTCACCCTACATCGACCCCACTGGGTGATCCATACCAAGTACATCGATTCCAGCACCCAACCAACCTGAGGTGCATTGAAAAGTTGGAGTGGGAGGTCGGGGATCCCCAAGTGCATCGATTTTTTCAGAACGACAACCCCAAGTCCATCGATTTTGGGGGTGGTGTGGGACAAACTTCATTACCCACAAAGAGCCAGCCCTTTCATCTTTTAAGTATTGTGGTAGCAACCAGTGTTTTCTGTGACAGTGTGTTTTTTCAACTAGGTGTCTAAATGATGTATACTTTTCAGTGTTCTTTGAAGCCCTCTCTCTTTTTGTACTTGATTGGGTTGTAAAAAAATGTACAGTTTAGGTGGATGGCCCAACCACATGGTCACATGGATCTAGTTGAACGGGGGGTTCCAACCACATGGCTCTGTCAGAGCATGGCACCCCACACATTTTGCAATGATCAGAATGGATCATCAAGCAATTTCCAGAAGCTTGGTGGGTTGCCAACACATAACATAGTGAAAGATATTGTACTATCCCCGAGAAAAAATAGCTCGCAATGGTACAGAGGGGGCCAGGGCATTCAACACAGCCTGGTGCATAACAAAAGGTTGGCCCTGCTGCACCGCTTCGGGTGGTTGGCTCAACCATGGTAAATCAATCAACGAGCTAGTGGACCAACACGTATTGTTGGCCAATGCATAGAGATAGTCAAGTGCCTTCTGGTATCGGTGGCCGTATGCATAATCAACAGCCGAAGCCAGCTTGCGCCACGCACTGGCGGAAACTGCATTGTGATTGTTTGCCCGCCTCAACTAGGCATTTCTCCCCGAATTGTTTTGGAGGGTAGGAGGAGAACATATATGTATATATATTTATATATATTTTTTATTCATTTCAAGATGTATGAAATGCATGTGTATGGGGTTATATAACAGATATGTATGTGTGCATTGCAACTATATGTAATTTAGGAAATACAGTTCTATTTGCTATATACCTTTTACTTGCATATTGAAACGAAAATAGATGTTTAAATGTATGTATGAAAGATGGTGATCATTGGTGATGTTTCTTGGAAGCAAACCTGAATAAACATGAGAAATGAAACAACACATTTTTCACTATCGGACAAAGCTCTTTGAAGTTGGAACGAGGTTGAATGTCGAAGCACGTGATGCTGTCATCACCAAGAGTGGATCTTGTGCTAATTCGCCATCAGATATGAACTTCTTCAAGAACAAAATCACATCCCCATCACATTGAGGTACCCGGGACGATCCATGGTTGATGAGACGTGCCAAGGCAGGAGGAACATCTGTCAGGGTTGTGTGGGCTGACTTCTTTTTGGGTGGTTTCTTGGTGAAACTTGTTCCATGTCAAAACCATTGTTAGGTGAATGTTTCTTGGGGTTAGTTTTGGACAACCAATCCTCGGCGACGCATGCTGAGAAACATGTGGTTCCCAGATTCGTCTTTCAAAAGACCACCCTCTAGCTTCACCCCCAATCCAGGAAGATGATTTCTCCAATCACGAGTGCAGCTTAACTTTTGTACCTGGACCTTTGTAGCTGGACCTATCCAGTCCCGTATGCTGGCCTTTGAAAGCTCACTTTCAATGACCCCGATGACATCATCAATGTCTTGGAGGGAGCTCTCATGTCCAACCCTACGGGAAATAATTCCCCAAAGTTGATCTCAGTTGATGATTAACAAAGAATCAGAGTCAGAGATAAGTAGCTTCACCAAAAAACAATTATCAGTTTCCCTATTTTCACCAAAAAAATGACAAAACAATACTTAGGTTCCAATGCGGCAATGAGTGTGCGACTTCCGCAGGCAGGCGAGGCAACATACTCTCATGCGATACTGCGCTACCAGCATATGCAGCCATGTTAAACAAAACTGATTCTTTGATTCGCGCACAGTGTTGTCCGCCTGGGTTGGTAAACTAACCCAACACAGGGGTACACCCAACAAAAGAATTTATTAATTAATGTTTCCGTTTTTTTCAATTCAGGGAGAGAAAAAAAAACAAACTAAGAATTCAGAAGTCCAGCTACGTTGACAATCAGTGTTGTTGGTCTTGCTTTGCCTTCCTCATCAGCACGTTGCATTACCTGGTCAATTCCCGGGATGTTTTTCGGCTAACCTTTTGAACCTCATTCCGAACCCATTGAAGGAATCACCCGGATTTGAACCCATTGGCATGTATTTCTTTAAGTATCAAACTAAATCTCAATCATTCATTGCTCCTTACCAGATACCAAGATACGTTTTCCAGGGTTATCGCCAACATCTCAATGATACAACTTGAATCATGTTTGGCAACCTCATCCATCACAAATATGTTCAGGAACCGCCCAAATGCCCAGGCTCCGTGAACTTTAACTCGTGGTCGCTCATGCTTTGCCCTCAGAGCAAGCAGGGATGAGCCAGGAACGTGGTGACAACATAAGAGAAGGGGAAAAAGAGTAAACACTAAGATTAAAAATTGCTATGTTCTATCCAAAAAACACTGCTGCATTGGCCCTAAGATCAGGATGTCTTGGCAGGGCGAATTTGGCTTGGTCAAGCCCATCAGTACAAATAAAGATGACATCAGCATTTGGTTCTGAAGCTTCTGCTTGTAGCTGCCAAAGACATGTACGGTCTTTGTATTGGGCATGTAGGTGGAAGCGGTATTGTTGCAAAGTTTCAATTTTGGCTTCCACCCCCAGTTTCTTGTCTCCAAGCTGTTGTTTCAGAATACTGCAGACTTCACATGTTGTGAACAAGCTCTGTTGCCGGAAGCGGAGAATGTCACTCCATCTCCTCTTGTATACATCATTGAAGGTGCCATACCTGGGATAGAAGTACGTAAAGATATAAATAATAAATATATAACAACCAACTAGAGAAATCCATACCAACAAGGACCATACAGAAACAACAATATACCAACTAGAGGCTAGAGAAACCCATACACAAAAACAAACCAGTCTAACCTTCCACAATGGGACCCCAGGGACGAAACACAGTGTGAACCCAGCATGGCTTGCGTTGCCTTGTAGTGCTCGTAGAGGTCCATGACAGTTCCCGGTGGGAGAAACTTCCGAACCAACTGTTTGTGTGGAAGGAGGTTGGTCTTACAGTTCTGGGTAGTTAACCACTCTCGAAGTTCCTCTTTGTTCTCAACATCGCTAGCAATTTCCTCCCAGTCACTTGCATCAGAATCATCTATATCTTTCTTTGGGCGAGATGCACGGCCCCTTCTAACAAACCTGAGATAAGCTGGGGTGATATGAAAATCTTTGGGTAGCAATTAAATAAGACAAGATAACCCAAGGTTTTACATCCTGGATTCCCCCCTGTTGTCAAATTGATGGCTAATTTTGAAACAAAGAGCTCATCCGGGAGGGTCTCTGCTACAGCATCGTAGGCTACCTGTAAAAAACCATCCACTGTCCAAGTTCCCGGTTGACTTCTATGCTGTTTTTTGCCAAAACGAAGGTCTGGACCTGACGCAGCTTTGCGTTGCAGCCGGGCACCACCAACACCGAGTAAGGACGCCAAGCACCGAAACCCCACAGGTTTGCCAAGCAGGGTGCAGTTGGTACTACATCTGGAGCTGGATGGTGCTGTTGTGGTAGAGATTTCCATCTTAGCGCATTCAAAAGATTCAAAAGTTTAACTCGAAAAGATCGGGTTCTTAAATGTACTGTATCTACACACTACACACTAAGACTAGAGAAGAAACATGCTGGTAGAAAAGGTCAAGGCGCAATTGAATCTTGATCCTGCTTTTTTAAAGCCCAAAACCGTTGGAGGAAGTCAGGCAATTCCTTGAAGCCAGCGAACTGCTTGAAGCATGTCTTTTTAGCACCTTAGTTAGCGTATGATACCCACATCTTGTTTATGTCAGGGATAACACACCTCATTGCTATCAGGGATAACGGGGTCCAAAACCAGCAACCACAACTGATATACAAACACTTACAGGTTTTTACAGCCAAAGGCACATGCACAGGAGTGTGCTTGAAAAAGCTTTTGCAGTCTTTCTGGGCTAAGACCATTTTTCTTAAAGTGGCCCCTGGATCCCTCCATTGTATAAGCAGCTTTGGCTGATCTCTTGCTGTTGTCATATGCACGACGTTTTGGTTTTGCGTTCTCATCATTCATGTTTTCTTTCCAGAATGTAGCCTTCCCTGAAGATCAGAGTAGACTAAAAAGGACGGTGTAGACTATAGACTATTTTTAGACTACTAGGTAATTCAGGATAGTCTATTCTGTGTCCCACCCGCGTAGGCTATCCTGTTGTTTAACCTTTTTTGGTGTAGGCTATCCTGCTGTTTAACCTTTTTTTGGTGTAGGCTATTCTGCTGTCTAACCTTTTTTCCGGTTGAAAGCTTTAACGTTTTTCACTTGTTTTTCGCCTAAAATGTGGTTTATTGTCCTGGGACCCTGCTTTCATTTTCAGCAAGAAAACTTCTTTTTAGTTTGTGGATTCACATCCTACCCTCAACTATCCCTCAAAAAACATGCTGAAAACATGT
>DF245171.1:0-10030 GCA_000507305.1 Breviolum minutum Mf 1.05b.01 | reverse complement strand
CCACCACCACCCACCACCACCCACCACCACCCACACCACCCACACCACAGGGGGGGGTGGGGGGTACTAGGGCGCTACTATACAGACCCATAACCATGGGGTGGGGGGAGGGGGGGGGTGCCTAGGGATGCTGGCCCATATATACACAATATTATATATATCTACATATCTATTTTATCTTTTCAGGCTGGATCTGTTAAAAAGGAATCCTAACATCCATTGAAAGAAAATCGAATTCTCCTCGGGCTCAAAGCCTTCGCAGGCTTTGAGCAACGACCAACAGATTCACAAACTGGTCAGGAAATATCGCGCCTCGAAAGCAAGTGACAAGTGTCAAGAGAAATGCGAACAAAAACTCACACTTTTAAAGACAGAAAGAGGGAGGGACCCTTGTTTTGGAGGAATTTAAGTTTCAAAACAGAGGGATTTTCAGAGGATTCCAGGTATCTATAATAGATGTAAATATAGAAATATGTTATATCCAAATGATGTAAGAATAATATACATAGCTTCACCACAAATCCAGGCTATACGAACAACCTCCAAAAGAAAAATAAGGGGCCCCATTTGGGTTCCAGGTATGTTCATTACATACCTAGAGCCCTAATGACCGACCTCTATTTTTTGAAGGTCAAAATTCCCCGAAAAGAAGGCCGATGTTCCTATCAAAACAAGGGGCCCCATTTGGGTTCTGGGTATGTATAATACAGTATGATCGTCTCTTTTGGTATGACTGGGAGACTGGGGTATCATAGGGGAATGAAATCTAAGTTCAATCAGCTCATCAGTTTTGTCATTGTCAAAGTCTTCAAAAGCACCCTAGGAAACAACTTACCATTTTCCGCTGAGCAATAAACATATCATTAGAAGTGAAAAAAAACATGTTTTTTCCGAAGAAAAAATAAGCAAAGAACTTTTTCATGAAAACCGTGAAATGTTTCAACAGATTTACTTGACCCAGAGATATTTGATGTGCACCCATCATGAGAGGTGCGCAGCTCGATGAACGGCGAAAGGTGCAATTGGTGGAGTCACTTGGTGTTTTCACAAGCGGTATACCCTGAAAAATTACCATCCCTAAGATTACCCTCCAGGGAACTAACCTATCCCACCTTGGGAAGTTCGGAAAATCATCTTCAAAATGCTATTTTTGGGGGGATATGTTAATTCCCTGGAGGGTAACATAGCACCTGAAAATGGGCCTGGCCTCCAAAGGAAAGGCTTGTCTTCCAATCCTCCATTTTCAGGTACAAGTTGTTGGTTTCAGGGAGGGTAACATGGAACCTGAAAATCACCCAGTTGGAAAGGAAGATCATCTTCAAAAACCTTGACTTTTGGGTTCCATGCTAATTTTCAGGGGGTGTAAGGGCAAGCGAATTGTAAAAATGACGTAGCATTTGCATGTTTTTTTGCCCTGAAAAATTGGCCAAACTTGCCTCAAGGACAGCGACATGAATCATCCTTCCAGTTCCATTGATTTTCAGTTACCCATCCCCTGCTTTTTTTGGATGATTTCGGAGTCTCCCGGGGGTCGGTTTTTGTCAGTTTTTTACCTTCCCTTGAAACGAACAACCAGCAAGTTTACCACTGAGAATCAAGTGGACTGGAAGATGATTCATGTGGTATTTTTGGGGGGTATTTTCAGGGGTGAGCTATTAGTTTCAGAGAGTGTATACATATATATATATAACACCAGTAAACAATGAGAGTTATGTCATGAATAGTCTACCTGTTGTTGTTAATGTTGTTGTTGTTGCTGTTGTTGTTGTTGTTGTTGTTGTTGTTGTTGTTGTTGTTGTTGTTGTTGTTGTTGTTGTTGTTGTTGTTGTTGTTGTTGTTGGTATAACGTTGGAATTTTGCATCCAAGAAGTACTAGACCGTTTTGCGTTATTGAAATGCCGTGTTTCAGGATGGCTGGAATGATATAGCCAACTGAATAGTTTAAACTTCTAGTAGTTATCTGTGCAGTTAAAAAAGCAATGGAACTTCCTAGTTCTATGAGCGCAAGGCTGTGAATAACTTGAGGAAAACTGATACTTACCTACACTTTGGCAATTTGTTGATGGACAAGTCCTAGGACCACTTGAGATAGAGAAAAGATATAGACTTGGAACCAATTTTAAGTGGTGGGAAGGATTTCTGAACCGAGAGTACATTCCCAACTTGAAATTTTGTTAGTTTGAATTAAGACATGCTGACTAGTTGATTTATGTATATCAGGATGATAAATGGCCTCAACTTTTGTTGCAGGATTGTGCAAAATTTGCTGATGACATTGGAATTTGGAAAGTCAGAGTTGTAGACGGGTGATTGTATGCTACCTACCACCTGTTATGGGAACCAGGAAACTCCATTGATGCATCATTTCTTTTCCACTGGGATTACGAGCCATTCTTGGGAATAATTCGCTGGGAATCATTTCCATCTTCTCCAAGTTCGAGTCACGCCCTTTCCACTGTTTGTTTTGAAACCGAGGCAGTGTTTACTACGGCTCTTTAACTTCTTCGATGTGAATCAGGATGGTATGATTCATCCTGAGGACTGTGGGGGTTTCAGGATTCTTGATGATGGTGATGAAGATGAAGATGAAGAAGAAGATGATGATGACCATGACGCCAGCGTTTTTGGTCCAATATGGTTGTCGCGAAGTGTCATCCTCTTTGCAGTATTTTCAATTGTCACCCCCTATCTTTGTTTTATTGGAATCTATCCTTCGTTAAGAAAGACCCACAACCACAACTTGGTGATTCAAAACTATTTTTCTAAAACGATGCTGTATTTAATTTGTACATACAGACACACATATTATATATATACACCTAGAACCCAAATGACCCATATTTTTGGAAGATTCAACCCATAAAATAAGATGGTTCAGGTCAATTCCCCCAAAAAAGGGGTCCAGAAAGGGTTCCAGGTATATAATACACATATACTAGGTGGTGAAACTTCAAATATCTTTTATTTTTCACCCCTGGGGAAGATGAACCCATTTTGACGAGCATATTTTTCAGATGGGTTCAAAGCACCAACTATATAGTTTACCATAAAAAGTCAACCTTTCATGTACCTAGAGCCGCAATGACCTCTATTTTTGAAGGTCAACCCCCCCGAAAACAAGGCCTTTTCCTATCAAAACAAGGGTCATTTGGGTTCTAGGTAGGTAGATTTCTTCCCTTCGTCCCGCGGATCGGCCATCAAGGATTTTTCTGGATTCCGGATACCACAAAAAATGGGGGGATTTTTTGAAGACTTACTCCATGTAGGGAAGATTTGCCATATATATATATACATATATGTATTTGCCGACCGACATTTCCCCTGATTATTTCACCAAACCATGTACTTTTTGTAGGGTAAACAAATACCTATATACCCATTTAGTCAGCAGGCGAACAACTTGACCGCTGACCTGACACTGCAGGAATGGATCGATAGCATGTTGCTGTTAGCTGAATTCTTTGAGCACCACTCAGATCAATCCATTCAAAAGATGTGGGGGAGCCCTGTTTGGCCCCGGGGCAAGTTTGGTGCCAAAAAAATGGGATGTGCCGAACAAAGGTTTGCTTGGAAAGTCGTGCAAACCAGTTGTTTTTTTCGAAAATTTGTTGAAGAGTTTTAGTTTTCAGATCTTTTTCAGCAATCAGATCTTGAGGGAAAAGGCAATGAGGAATCTGAGGTGGATTATGCCTACTGCAATATTTTTGAGCAAAGCTCCCTAGACAAACATCTCCTTTCACAAAAAAAGATCTTTAGCTAATTCTTTTCATCACTTTTAAAAAAAGCCTCAGTAAAAAAATATCTGTTTTTTTCTTCGACTTCGATTTGTATAAATTCAAATTCGTCTTTTTTCTAACTTGTTTTCTTCTTCCGTTTTTTTTTCTGTTTGGGAACTGCGGAGGTTTGAAGATATTGACAAGGATGATAGTGGCTACATTGATTGGGCAGAGTTCAAGGCAAGAGTCTTTTTTTTTTGCATTGAATTTTCCGCAAATCTGGACTTCGGATCAGCTGATTTTCGACTTCGGTGGACCATCGGACAGTTTTTTTTGGGGAGTTTTTTAGTTCAATTTGTGGAAGGTGAAATGAAAATACCATGGGTGTTTTTACCCTTTAATTCCTATCAATCATGGTTCAGTGAAACAAGGCGTTTGTTTTTTCCAAGAGTGATTGCTGGAGAACCAGATCGCACCAAATCTGCATCGAAATCTCCTGTGTCAACCCAACCCAAAACACCAAACAATCCACGGTTTTCGGGTCAACCGTCAACCGACACCCGTTTTGCACGTCCCGTCCCGGGTGCGTGTCGTGAAGGCATCCTATGCAGAACTTCTGCAAGTGATCAATGTTCCCTTCAGAGAGCTGATGGATATGCTAGCAGATATCGATCGGGTGCCTTCCGGGAACAGTGGTGGTTTAACCTGGTGGGTTGTGGTTTTGGGTTGGTTTTGGTGTGTTCGAGTGCCGGGGGGTTTTAGACTTTTGTGTATTTTTCCGATGTTTTTGGAAAAAACACAAGGGGTTGGTTGTTGTATACGTAGATTTGCGCAAGTTAGGGAGGTGTTTTTTTTTACACCGGTTTTTCTTTGAACACTTTTTTGGATGTCTTTTGGCGTGACAAAATCATTTTGGTGTTTTGGGAGGGGTTCGAGACTTGAGTTTCCACGTCACTTTTTTTTCTTTTCAAGGAATACTACGTCTTTGGTTCAAAATGAAATTCTGGGAAGTCAAAGTGAGAAAATTACCCTCTTGGGAGCTAACTCAGATATCCTTTTGCCTTTGAGTCGATGATTTTACTCCCTTCCCTTTCTGAAAGGATATTAGTTACTTTCTCTCGAAAAACTCACATGGAAACTGCAAAAATTGGGTGGTTTTTTGTAGATATATATACATATTCTTCCTTTTCCAAAAGGGGACCTTCTTCAGGTTCTATGTTGTTTTTTTTTAAACGGGAAACTTACTAAGAAGGCAACTTTTCACGAGTTTTCGACATCACGACATCCGCTCCGACAAAAAACCCAGGCCATTCTGCAAGAGAAGCTTCGGTTGGATCGTGAAGCCACCAAGGAAGTTGAGGCGAGAATTCCATGGTGGAAACATCTACTTGGAGGATGGGCGAAAACCCAGGAGTTAAACGTTAAGTTGATAGCAACCCTCCCTGAAACTAACAGCATTTTAGCCCCTGAAAATGTTTTTTTTTTCAAAAGGAAGGTTAGTCTTCCAACTACATTCATTTTCAGGGATGTTAGTTTCAGGGAGGGTAATAACCATACTGATCGATGGTTATCAAATCTGTGGTGAGCAGGTTATCAATTGGGACCGGCTCATTATATCTGTATTCAATTGATCACCTGTGGATCTTGTGATTGATGACTCATATTCTCCTCTATTTTCCGTGATTTTCCACTGCAAACGCTTGGTAAGATGTGACATATATAGTAAAATGTAAGAGATTTTTTTTTTTCTGGAGGGAACTTAGTAAGTTCCCTCATTTTGCAACCTAACCCCACCTTATGAACTTTGGGTTTTTGGAGGGTTAGCTAATCCTCACTCAACGACATTGAACTTAGTAGAGTCGTGAAAAATATTCGTAACATATCTTAGTAGAGGTAGGCCCCAAGAAACGCTGACCGGCGTGTAGCTCCTTTTTTGTGACTAGCCAAAACATGGTGCTTTTTTCAACCACAACAAAGTGTCGATGACAAGACCTTTGAAGGGATGCTAACTACCCAAGATTAGACTCCAAAATTTCAACTCATGGGTGTTTCCTCAAATGGTGGTAACCCCAAAACACCCCAAAATGATCATTTTTAGTAGGAGAACCAAAGGAGAACCAATGGTTGTTGGGTACCACCATTTTAGGAAACACCCAGATATTGTCAGGGACTTTCCCAGATTTTTTCAGCTTCCCATTTTTTTGGGTCGTCCAAGGCTCGAGCATCCAAAGTCCGACAAGCTGCGGCGGAGGTGGGTTTTCCGAGTTTTCGGATCAACTCGGCTGCCGAAAGTTTTTTTTTCCCAGAAAACATATAGAAAATATCAGAAAATCATCAACTCACCCAGGGTTTTGTGTGGGGATCAACTTTTGATACAAAGAGCTATGTCGCTTTTCATACGTTTTTTACCGGGGAAATGTTGTCTCCCGGTATTAAAAAACAACGTTTTTTTTCTTTCTACGTTGTTTTGGGGGGTGGGTTGGAAAGTTGTCATTTTTCCCTATGATCTCAGCTTTGGGGCGGAATTTTGACCAAATTTTTCGTTCCATTTTTTTTTGTAGGAATCCTGGCCCGGAAGAGAGGGGGGACAGAACATGGATGATTGGGATGTGATCTTCTCTGATTTTGTTTCCCCAAACGAAGATTTTCAAACAAGATGCGGGTAATGGGTTTACAGGAGTATCCGCAGTTGCTGGCTAAAATAGGTTCCCGACATGTTTCGTTTGAGTGGTGTCTTCAAATATGCTTTATTTGCATCCCTGGTTAGGGAGGAGATGATCCAATCTGACGAGCATATGCAGCCGCCAAACGTGACGATTGGAAAACTCCCAATGGTCCAGAGACTCCAATCAGAAGTCGTTCTGAAGAATCGAGAAAACCCTAAATGGCCCTAGGTTCCCTAAATAGATTACAATTACACACCCGAAAACTAACATAAACTAATATGGAAATCACATTGTTGGAAAGGAAAAAAACCTTCCAAACCTGCATTTTTGGGTTCCAGGCGTTAATTTTCAGGGGGCTGAAAAGGGTGATTTGTTTATCACGCCGAATTCAAGCATCTTCAAGCCAGGAAGTACGGAATGAATCGGATGATGATGAGGAGTCCGTTAGGGACAAGTTGCTGCATGTTTTCATAGCTTTTCAGCGATGCCAAGGGTTTTTTTGTTCGAAACATGTGTGTTTTTTCAACAATTTTTGGACGGATGTTCATGTCAAGTGACCCATTTCAATCATGGATTATAGTAGGATTTCCTGCAAGGAAGGTTGGAGATGAATATATACGGCTCAAAAACATGTCGACTGACAATTTTTGGATGAAGTGTGATCAACTTCAGCCAGACGTGAATTCAAGTTGGTGAAATAGAATGATTCATGCAGTACTTCTCACCAAATTTCTGAATGGTGGGTGATTTGGGGTGGTTTCTTCGAAACTCCTCCTGGCATGCATTTTCAAGTGAGGTATCCCAATTAGCCCCCAAAGTGAGAGTCCCCTCTTACTTGGTGTTTCTGAAAACCGTCGTAAATCACCATGGGAGGAAACCCAAGCAGGCAACATGAAGATTGAGGCAAGGTAAGATGGTTTTGACGGCGAATGCTGCCCTGGAAGTCCAACCGGCCACCATGTTTTTTTAAATAGGTTGGTGGGTTTACGAGTTTCAACCTTTGTTTTTATTCCGTAAGAATCATATCATCTTATGACATTTTTTTTTGATGATCATCCTACTTATGTTGATGGTTAGGAACTAGGGTGATGAAAAACGACACTGCCATGTACAACTGAGTAAGATTGCAACTTGGGAAGCTTATGGTCATAAAAAAGGTTTCTAATAGCGTTATTCTTGGCCATTAATCGTTTTTTTCAACGTTTTTCACAAGTTTTCGTTTGTTGTTTGGAAAATAACACAAATTGGGGATATCAAGACAAAGAATACCCTAAATGAAGGAGTACATTTCAACCGATCCGATGATTTATTTCACTTTTGGTGGAGCAGTTGTTGGATGATTTTTCAGTTTTTTTTTTGCGAAGCCCTAAAAAAAATCGAATTTGGCTTTGCTTAACAGGTTTTCTTCCAACTTTTGTTTCGAATTTGCCTTTGTTTTTTGTTGATCTCCGTGGCCCCCTGATCCATGCTATGAAAAAAAAGCATCCCTTCAACTCTGGGCGGCGGAAAAGGTCACCCATTCGGAAGTATCTGTGGAGGCCTTAGCAACAAACAACGGAGCCGAAACGAGGAAAAAATCCAAAGTTCCGAGTTTTTTGTTCCACGGAGTTGGTTGTTTGGTGGATGTTAGCCTTGCTTGAACTAGGTGGTGAAACTTCAAATATTTTTTTATTTTCACCCCGAAAATTGGGGGAAGAAATATTTTCCAGATGGGTTGGTTCAACCACCAACTAGACTGGGTTTTGGATGTGTCGGTTGGGTTTGGAAGTGGATCAATGGTGAGTTGGGATCAGTGGGTTACATATAACCCCAATATACAAACCATGTATAACTCGGTGATCTGATCCCCATTGATCCGATCAGCATTGCTCTTAACAAACCCAACGGCACATCCAAGCGGGTTTTTTGCAAAGATGTTTGAAGCCTCAGAACTCCCAGTTGGCCTGAATTGGCGGATTTCTGGATGGGTTTTGTGATGATGATTTATGAAAAGCCAATGAATTTACGTACCATGTCAAGATATGAGTAAACATGCAATGGAAAAAATACCTATGTATAAATGGACGTTTTAAAGTTCCACAAAAAATGAATATACATATATATATATTAAACATAGCAAAAAGTTGTGTGCTATTACAGATGTGTCCCTGGACCATCAAATTTGAACCCTCCAGTACTTGGATGGTTGGCCCATTGAATAAGGAGGCTGTGCATATGACTCTTTTTGCATTAACCTTATATCACTTTAATACTGCCAAAGGCAGTGATCTCATAAGACCAGCCAGAGGATAAACAATATTTTAGGTCGTGTTTTTTCGCGTTGGTCCGGGGGGAAAAAGTCCAATATTTTTGTTGCCCCATTGTTTTTTGAAACAAAACACACCAACGACACTTATTTTTTTCGATGACTCAATGCCAGCTTTTGCTGGATGTTTTTTTTTTTCCATTTTTTCCCATTTTTTTTCCCGATTTTTAGTGCTTGTAAAACCCACTGGTTTCCGGGGATATCTCCACTTTTGGGTGCTGGATTTCCGACGGAACCGACGACCGGAACGACGACCGGAACGACCCGAGGTGGCCGGAGCAAGCACTGTTGGAATGGCCGTGCGGCGCTTTCGATCGCCCGTGCTTTCGCCCAAGGCGAAGGCCGATCGGCGCAACTGCGGCATCGAACCATCAGAATCTGCCAGGGGTTTTGCTTGGAGGATGGGCTCCCATTTAGTAAGTGGTTAGGATCACCCCTATTTATAAGCCATGAAAAGGGCGTTTATAAGGGAAACAATCCGATCCTTAGGGGATTTACTAACCATGGTTATTAACCACTTACTAAATGGGACGATCCTCCAAGTTGGGGAGGGTTTGCTGCCCTACAAGATCTACCCTTTAATTGACCAAATTGACCCAAACCCAAATGAGCAATGAAAAAAAGGGACCCTGGTTGGTTGGGTTATTTTGGGGGATGAAATCCTACCCAGGTATATAGGGATGATAATAAACCATGAAATAAGGATCCCTATTAACCACCTGAAAACTAACATATTCCCCTGAAAAATGATGGTCGGGTTCGATGTATTTCCTATTGAAAGGTTGTCCCTTTTGGGGGACGAATTCGTTAGTTTTCTGGGGTGTACCCTTTCTTGACCAAATTCACCCAACCAAAATCAAGCCAACCTAACCAAACAAGCCAAATGTTCCATTTCAATACAACCCCCGAAAAAAAACGGCTGCAACCTGAAAATGATGGTTCCCAAAAAGGAATCTCTTTCCAAGGGTTCATTTTCAGGTTCCAATGTTAGCTTTTTGGGGGGATGTACAGGGTTTTCAGTATATGTCTTAGATCCACCCCCTGTCCAGTATCAGCGGCAAATGGAGGTTGAATCCATTATTTGGGCCCTTTTGAGTGATCTTTTTTATCCACCTGTTTTTGTGATATTTGAGGGGGATATGAACCTCGCAAAACCGTGATCTAAGGATACCCCCCCCCCCCCAAAATGGCTATAACCAGAGTTCTAAGAGTAAAATGCTACAATAGCATTTACAACCATATAAAACAGAACTACTAACCAAATAACCTAAAAACCATATACCCTCCCTACATTTCAACCAAAAAACAGAACAATCAACAATATCCTCATAAAAACTACATTA